>DF244486.1:1705-26668 GCA_000507305.1 Breviolum minutum Mf 1.05b.01 | reverse complement strand
ACGGGGTAATTTGAGGGGGGATCATATAATATGTTCTTAAATATAGAGATATAAATATATATATATATATAGATGCATCTTGTATCATTTAGAAAAACTAGTTTTGTTGGAAGATAGATGTTACAGAATATCACACGAATTTGGCTAAGACTTTTCAACTTGAAATCACCTACTCTATCTGAAGTTTCTATCACTGTAGCTGAAGTAACAACCAAAGCATGGTTTGTCAGCGTGGAGTCTGCTGAGCGATAATTGGATGCAAAGGGGACAACAGTTAAAATTGAAAAAAGGTTGCAAAGTTAGAGGTACGCTGTTTTGATGGAGATGACTGGAGCGGAATTTTGAGATCCATATAACATACAAATTCCCTGTCAACGTGCCAGTCCATTGCATTGTACAGCAAAATTTTGAATCAGAAGTGGATGACTTGCCATAAAAAACAACATAAATCATGTGATTTCGGCTATATGTTTACAACATGCTTACAACTTTTTGGCGAATGGTTTGGTCATCAAATTGCCCCGTGCAAAAAATAGGTGCCGTTCATCGTGAATGCCTTAAGCATGGTGGTCAGCAACTGGGAATCAACAATTTTTTCGCGATTTTTCCGAAGACGAGACCCAAAAATGCGGGGTTTGGGTTTTGTTTTTCCGAGTGAAACAGATGTTTGCTGTTTTGGGATGATTTGGAACCCAGTATTTTTGTTTCCCTTTTCAAAGCAATATTAGGTCGAAACGAAAAAACGCACTTGATTGGATTTCTACATATACGCATGAATTTTCCTGTACATAATTACATAAAGCTACATACATATTGATTTACTGCGGACCAAGTATAGATTGCTACGTTTCACTGATTTATCCTGGCTCTCAGACGCGGACAATTCCGCAATCCATCATTTTTTGCAAAATGAGGTGGCATCATTTTGCTCGAGTTCTCGGACATCATCTATCGGTGCCCATGCAGCACTCATTTGCTTGGTAGTGAAATTGGGCGAAGACTAACCGTTGAATTTGTGTTACTGCATGTAAATGTGTTTGATAGATCATTTGGAGATAATGTTTCTGAATTAATCAGACATTATTGTGTATTCGAATATGTTGTTTGGATTTTGATACAATACGCACAGCATTCTCTTAGTCATTTGATGTATTCGATTATTCGAATCGATTTGGACGTTATCTTTCGATATAATGTGATAAAATGAATGATACAATATATTCAATATGACAGAACGTGATATATGATGTGATATCTTGTGATTTGATATGACATCATGCGACATGACATGATATCATGTGATTTGATACGATATCATATGATATTATGTGATATAGGTATGGTAGAATGCAGTTTGATATGAAATTGCGTACTACGGTAGAACATAATACAATTTATCGGGTAAAACATATGAATATATAACAAAGACACGAAGAAACTCGATGACATGATACAATCTACTGTATATAATCCAGGATTACAACAGTTAATAATAATATTGACAGACATGTTTGAAACATTTTGTTTCTTCATCCAGCAGCTCCATGGTTTTGTCAATGCCTTGAGTTGAAAAACACAATTTTTTCATAGTAAATGTGAATGATCATGAATCTGAAAGGGATTCTCTTGGAGGTTGTTGTAATTACTTAAGTCAGAGAATCTGAATCTGACTTATGATTCATGAAGTTGGTCAACCCTTTGTCAAGTGTCACAACCTCCGGTTTAGATGAATGATCCCACTGTCAATAAAGTGTCTCAACTGTTCAACGAATTCAGTACTTTTCCCACATATTCAAATACTTTACCATTGATGGTTCAACAGTGTTTTCAAAAACTTTCAGGCTTCTCACAAACTAGGATCTCAATTGAAATTTTAACAAAAACAACTTCCTTGAACAGCTTTTCGAGTGCGTACTCCATCAATCTGCTGTGAATAATCCCATGGATAGAGTTTGCAAGTCTACCGGCAACCCCCCTATGACTAGACTTTCCGAATGTGCTATCTTGAAAACGTAGTCGAGTACTTTTCAGTGTATTTGGAACACGTTTGCCGTGCTTGCTAAGCAATCCATCCGTGAGTATCGCTTCGGGATCCCTGAGCGCCAGGATCCCGTGAATTATGGTGAATCGTCGCATTCCAAATGGATATAATTCTACATATACGCCCGTAGTGAGTCCGTAGATGGGCTACTAATCATAGCCACTCCCAAAAGGTGGATGAGTTTTCGGGGACATCGATGCTGGCTGCCGCCTGTGCCGTATCAAGGCACAAGGACAAGCAGGACTGAAACGACTGGCTGAAACGACTCGAGTGCTGTGTGCCCACGAGTTGGCAACAAGGAAAAGCCACCAACCAAAAAGGGGCCGAGGATGCTGTGTGTTGGATGAGGTTGTTGACATAGATTGTTGGTATCTTGCTGTGGTGATACTTAATAGAGAAAAGATGAGAAAAAGCTGGGTGACTGGAAATGATGTCACTGGTGTCGATCTCTTCGATTTCCACTGCGGATACTGCTTAGGTGTGAATGCTGAAGCAAACACTCGGACACAGCCTGGACGAAGAATGAAGGTGATGAGCTCACCCGGCTGGGAAGGTAGTTTGATAGGTTCTACCCTAAAGAATCTACATGCGGCATCATGCCCCACAAAACCCACATTTTGCTTGGTATACGATTAGGTATGTGCGATGTTTTTTGTTTGACTCCATGCATATCATTGGTGGATTCAGTTTGCTAGTTGCTGGGCGAACAGATATGACCATGGCAGCCATGAAATTTCCAGGTCCTGCTCGAACAGTTTCCGGTCGGAAGGCGTGTCCCTTAGGTCCAAATCTTGAAGGAAGATCTTGAGGAATCGACAGCTGGATTTTGGATCTTGAAGATCTTGAATCTTCTCTTAAGGACTGAGTTGGATAACTTCTTTGTGATCATCCAATTTTTCATGCCGATGTTGATGGTCCTTGGGCATGGAGTCTCAGATAATGGAAGCTGATCGTCTTGGCAGCTATTTGAATTATTTGACAGGTTGCGAAACTTTGGATTGTCCAATCATGTCCAATCCTACCAATTCAGGTTAGTTTAGCATCGTTGAAACCACTATTTACACAGGATTTTGGTCCATCTCAGATGGGTCAGGGATTATTATCGCCATCTGCAGGTGGATCTATGCCGTGTCACTCATGGTGCGCGAGGTGGTCTACGAAAAGCAGGTGCGGAGCTGTGGAACGCAGCAGAACGTTGTTTCAAAGATGGTTTTTGGGCATCACAAATAAACTCCTTCTCACTGAGTCACAGTTGTTGGTGCAGAGTTTCAAATTCATATTATGTTTCTCGTATATATTTGCAGATCAGATCTGATCAGACCAATGTAAATGTGAACCCAAGGGCCTAAGGGTATAGATTCCCCCCCAACAAAAAAACCATGGAAGTTCAGAACCTCCACAGCTGACCTGCAGGAGCGCTTGAAGGATGTGATGCGCATTCAAGGATTGAAGACCTGGGTTTGAAACCCAGAAGTTGGATGGACCCAAACTCAACGTAGCTACTGCCTAGATGTTTCGATACCCTCCTGGGAACGATCACATATCCTGTAACTTAACCAGGCACTTTTGAAGATGATGATTTTCCGAACTGCCCGTTTGGTGGGATATGTTCGTTTCCAGGAGGGTACCTGTGGTGATTTACTTCAAATCTTTTTTTGGATGCATTTTTTTCGGCAAGGTGTATTGGTTCAGTTGGCTCACCAGCGTGCAGCTGGCGCTGAGTTGGGTTGGAAACATATCAAGCGATTGGTACCTTAAATGAAAGTATCAACCGAAGCTTTTTGTGAAAACTCACTTTTGATACAGTAGATGTATATATTTGTTACATACAACTATCATACAACTTACAGACTATTAATGATACCATACGTAATCTACATGTTTTCCGTGTTACGAATTTGTAGATGTAGATCAGTCACACCTCCGACAATTCCACGGCAGGGCATGGTTCAGTTGACCGGCTTGGTCACAATCCTGGTGCTTATGTTGAGTATTGGCCAGGTGCAGTCATGTTTGTGCACAGGGTCCAAGAGACATGGCAAAAGGGAAGTATGTCATAGAAATGGAAGATGATATTACGCCTTCATGGGGGCGTCCATTTGTGTTATGATTGTACATATAGCATGTATTTGATTATATTACTTCATTATCTCATGATATTTCACAGTAAGTTTTTGGTTGCAGTCACAGTTTTTATTCCACATGATTCTATTGTTACATTTCAAAATTATACTTATATCATTGTAATTTGTTATGCTTTATCATTTCTTCGTATGTTTTTCTTTTTTGTTGTTGGCTTTTCATGACATTTCAATATGTTTGACGATATTAAATGTTGTATGTTGTAATACTCCCATCCCTTGTCATTTGTGGGAATTCATCCATGTTTCTTCCCCAAAATTCGAGGAAGCAACAAACTTGCCCATGTCTTGCCATACTTGCTGGAGCAGGTGGTACAGTTCAGTGATCCCACAGTGCTCTTTTCATTCTTCTGGCTCTATTCCTTGTCGTCCATCCCCCAGAGGTGTTAGGAATTCAGAGCGACAGAAAAAAACAGACCGTGTTGTATGGGTACGTCTTAGCTGAACAGAAAGGAATGTCGGATACTTCCAGTTATGATGCGAAGTTCATCTGCAAATTTCAGATGTGAAAGGCTGAAACTTACGTTTTCAGCATGAGAGGATATGTGTAGCAGCCAGTTCATGGCCATTGGGCCATGAACGATAGATAATAACCTGCTTTTGCCACAGGCATGGACAATTGATTGCGATGAGGCGATGATTTTGTATAAGAAGGGTCCCCATGGCCCATCAATGCTGTTCAAATATAATACACCGCTAAAAGCTAACATGACACTGGAAAAATCTCATTTTCAATAGGAAGTACATTTTCAAATGGTGGATGTTCCATTGTCGTGTTACTTTTCGGGGGGGTTTCAACCAGTTTCAGTTTCAGATGTTGGCTGGGCGCAAGGCACAATGACGTTATGACACCATTCCACGAGTGGTTCAAAAAAATCATGGCACCAAGGACTGTCTCGTTCGCCATGTTTGTTTCTTCCTTTTTCTCTCGTGCGAAGGCCAGGACCTTAGGGACTTCCTTAAGCCGTAAGATGTCTGGCTTTCAGTTGATGTTGCAGCCTGTAGGTAGCTGCGGCCTTCGGAGGTTTGCTGTATTGGTCGCTTGGTTTGGAAGGTTGGTTGATTCCATCATTGAAGACCTCGATCTTGGGAAGGTGATGGCATTGTGAACCTTCTATTGCTTGGTATTGCAAATCTGTTGCAATATGAATCATATTGAATTATTATGAATTATTATGTTATTGTCAGATTCTATTGAATTGTTTATATTATAGTCAGATAAAATCGAATTGTATTATTATATTGAAGTATATTGAACCGTCAGCATTTTCAATAGACTAGTCGTTGCGATATCGCCTGTTTGAACCACCGAGGATGGCATACATGCAGGGAACCAAGCTTCCTTCTCATAGCATGGTGTCGAATCAAGAATTTGCAGTTGCCAAAATTGCGGAAGAAAAGTCATAATCTATATTGGTGTTTCCTTAAATGGTGGTACCCCCAAATCATCCATTTTAACAGGGTTTTCCATTATAAACCATCCATTTTGGGGATACCACTATTTTTGGAAACATCCATATAATTGTTTACTTTACATTTACTTGACTTTTTCAATCACTTTGACTTTGCATTTTGGAAATTTCATTGACAGATCGATCCATGTCAGGCCTTCAGCCCTCTTCAATCAATTCGAGGCGTGGATGCGCAGAGATTTCGATGTCAGACTTGTCAGAAGATTCATGAAGAATCACTTCTTCAGTCTAATTTGATATTTTTATAAGATATATATATATATGTATATATATATATATATGAATTTAGATTCTAGATAGTGTCTTTTTGTGGTGCTTTTGGCTTTGTTCTACGAATATGACATATTCTTTAAAGATCTTCTGAACATATTTTTTTGTCAACAAATTTACGCTTATAAACCCAACTGAAACACATTTACGCTTACCGAAAGTTTTGAAAAAAAAGTGGTCCGCTTCCGAGGAGACCTTACCCTTCGATGCCAAGAATGCATTTTGTTTGATGTCGCCAACGGCTCTTGGAGCTTTGCTCTCAGATTTGATTGAAACACAGCCGCTGTTGCTTGGAACCTCTGCATGGTTGGCATGAAGTGGTGCCATTGTTTTGAACCTTACATTCTCAGTGATGAATAAGGGATGACACGAGGATGCCTTCCTCAGCATGCATATGGTGTATGCTAGCAACATTATAGTCGACTGAATTTCATATAGTCTAGTGAGTCTAGTGTTTACTTTACTGCTCCTTATCACGTTCACTTGATGTGCAAGTCATCTTGAATGAAACTTGGTGATCCCCATGGCGTGGCACTGTAAATGTGTGTGTAATAGGTTGGAATGCTCTATATTGGGAAATGGGCCAGACTCTCAGCAAACCCAAGCTTCTCATGTTAGATGGTTGACCTTCCGAGCGTTGGACCACCGTTGTTGGCGACAAGGAGACCTTGGATACTGGAGCGCAATGGAGCAATCTGTGGGTTGCGTTCGGCCCTTGAGACGAATCGCATTGAGATGTAGGATGGACAACATTGATAAACACCACAACAACAGGCAAGAAGAGGAAGAAGATGAAGAACCATAATCAACCTTAGCTAGAACAACAACCAGCAACAACAACAACAACAACAACCACCAGGAACACGCCAGCCCTGAGGCCACCAGTTACGACCAGTGGAGCTGCACCTAGCGATACTCACAGCCTGGGAAATGTGTCTTGGCGAATGGTAGGGACGAAGTTCCCAAAGGAGCTGTGATCAAAACCCACGGTTGGTTGGGTTATATGTGTGTTTCCTAAAATGGTGGGTGGTACCCAACAAACAACCATGGGTTTTTCCGATCCTAAAAATGATCATTAAAAGGGGTGTGAAATGGGGGGAAACCCACCATTTAAGGAAACACCCAATATGGGGGATAATACAATCCACTTATATAGGGATGATGATAATCAGTATGGACCTACCAATGCTCAAATACTTATCTCCTTTTTGGGCACCCCAATTAATTTTGAAAATTGTACGAAATAATCATGTCACAAAGAAAGACATATAAAAACCGTTTGCTAACTTAGCAATCAATGAGAGTTGATCCTTATCAATGGATCTTGAGACCTCTTTAATGGGCGTAGAGGTTTACCTATGTGAAATACTGTTGATGGAAGAATCCTGCAAAAGTTGATAGGTAGTTGGCTAGTTTATCCCATTATTTACAGGCTTTCATACATCCCAGGTGGTGCAGGATTTCTTCCAGCAACAGTATGACTGGGGCGTTTGGTACAGTTAAATAGTACATCACCAAAATTATCAAGAACATCTTAGCCCACGTCATGCAAGACAGTGTAAGGAACCCACTATGGTGGTAGATGGGAAGGAGTTTCAACATTGAAACTAAGGTGTCATCCTCTCATTGGCTAGGTCAAGTGGTTTTTGAAGTATTTTCCTTTTTTCAGCCCTGTGACTCCAGAGGGGTGTTTTGCATTTCAGTTGTTCAGTTTTCATATGGGTTGCGACGATCTCATGCGCTTGGTTGAATTATGTCGAATCAACCTAGTTCACAATGGGATTCGGTTCTTCTCGGTTTTTCGCTTGGTTCACAACGGCTTCCTTCCAGCAAGATGTATCTGATTCGCTCTTGGATTTTTTGAGGTTTGGCAGGGGTTACCACGGTTCAACGGGTTGTTTCAAACCACGCGCTTGGAGCACAGGTCTTTGGAATGTTGGTCTTGGATTCCATCATCTATCAGGTAAGGCCAAAATAAAACACCTTCACAATGACAGTGAAGGCTTAAGGGTGCGGGTTTTGCCTCATGGACCTCTTGAAACAAGATAGGTTGTGAAATTTGTCTTGCATGCCCTGCGGCATGTACTTCAACCATTTTGTTTTGGGATAGAATCATTATCTTTCCAGAGAAGGAAGTGCCAATTGCCACTCTGGAAAAAAATTGACAAATATTAGAGGTTCATGATCTTTGATGACAGGGATTCCTTGTGAAACTTCCAGATTTTGACAAAAAAAAATCCAAGGTTCCAAAATCACAGCCTGGACTCCATCCCTTAGGCCCAAAGCCGCCATTCTGCCAGGTGTTAGCCTGGTATGTTGAGAAAGTCCGACCTGGAACATTGGGTTTGCCGGGGAGCCTTAACAAGACCCTAATATAGAAACTGGCGGAAAATGGGTACAGTACCTGGTTTTGAACATGGGACCAAAACAGGCAAACACATCATTATCCAACGCATTCAATGCACTAAAGTCGCGAAAAAAAAACATCCAAGTGGGATGTTTTTCAGATTGGTGGTTCAATCAATGACATCCTCGTGAAGTCTTTGGTTCATTCTGGGATATATTTTTTTAGGACTGAACTCCCCGGACGTTTGAAAAAACCCATTTTTCACCCGGTCGGACCCGGGTCCGACCGAGTCGTTAACTCCAAGCTGGGAGCGACTCACTGAGGCCCCAGCCGTGGTATTTTCCTTTCCTGCCATCCTATTGGCGACCACCAAAGCAGGATTTCACCAATGGCCGTTGGCAAAGTTGTGGTTTTTTGTAATCAACAAAAAACAGTGGTTGTGGTTTGTGTGTGTGCAATGTGTTCGAGATTTGAGTATTTTGAAGTCATTGAAGCAGAAATTAACTTCCTAGAACGTGGCTTAGAATTTGTAGAAGGTTCTGTTCTGCATGTGAATTCAAATTATATGCGTAGATTACTTGTGTAGTATTGATAAATGCACATAATTTGCACATACTGTACTGCCTAAAGTGGTGATGTCATGTGAATGCATCATTTTTACTTCTGCGGTAATTGGGACTTCTCCTAAGGTACTAACATTTTTGAAGTGTCATAACATGACAAAGACGTGTTTGCCATCTTCAAATTTCCGCATCAAGATATACATACATTATGTGTGCACGTAGAGATATACACATACATATACACCCTTGTACATTTTTTTTTGGAACATCCAATGAAGATTTGGATCTTTGGCACACATCTGCCCCCGCATTTCTCAGGAGCTAGCCATCTTTGGAGTTGGTTCTGGAAATGAACAGCACCACCGGCCAGGATTTTTTTTTAAAACAACCCTAAAACATCTAAAGCGACAAGAAACAATGGTAGAATCATAGCAAAGATGTGACTACGGACTTTTTTTGTTGATCCCTTTTGTAAGTTTGTTTTTTTGTTGATGTATGTTGAACGCTGTTGACCAATCTTGATGATATTTTGACGGTGGGTTTATGTCCGTGTGTTTTCAGGCATCAAGAGACTCAAGAGACACTTTCCAATCATCAACAGACGGGGTTTTGGTAGATTCGCATTGATCCAATACAAATGAAAGGAACATGAAGCATTATGGATCCTGAACATCTACACAAATATTCACCATCCACCTCTTCGACGAGCAGGCAAAAAACCAATCCTAGTTTGAAGGGTGCTTCCTCCGAGATGAATCATCTAATCTAAGTTAGATCAATTGATCATGCCAGGTCCGGCAATCAGCTTCTTGAATGTTGGGAGGAACCATCGCAGGAGGCGCCGATGGGGGAGATGAGCTGACGAATCAGAATAGACAAATCTCCATTAGGGTGTTTCCAAAAATAGTGGTACCCCCAAATCATCCATTTTAATAGGGTTTTCCATTATATATAAACCATCCATTTTCGGGTACCACCATTTTTGGAAACACCCATTAATTGCTATGGAAAAACATAAGGAACGTCATGTTTTGATTGCCAGAAATGTTTTGATTCAGCTTTTAGATTTCCCATTCACCTTTGCCATCGGTTTCCCCATTTTTTTCACTAGCAGAATTTGGTGGGTACCGTACAGCAATTACCTACATGTCATAGATTATCATAGGACATAGGAATTATAGATGATAGATGATTATCATATGAATATAACATTATCATATGAATATGTATATGAATAGAATATATACATATACACTCCTATAGGATATAGGTGATTATCATATGAACATGATATCTGTATATACATATATATACATATGACACATCCCAGGCTGTTTTTTTTTATGTCTACTACTGGAGTCCAGGTGGCCTCCAAAGTCTCCGTTCAGATTCGTGATTTGACGAAGACCTTCGCCAACGGCAAGCAGGTCAGGACTAAGTAGAATGTTGGGGGAGATTTCTTGGGACTGAAACAAAAAATCTGCAAAAATATGGGTGAATTTAAGGTGGATTGCATTCAGTGAATGAAGTTGGATTATCCATTTGATTGAAAACAGCTCTTCGTTTTGTTCGGTTCAACTGTGAGTCTTGCTTTCCACTTTGTTCTGTTTGGATGGTGCATCGCTGCGATATCCGATGCTGTGAGGCATTGAAGGGAATCACCTTGGATATGCATGAAGGTACCATTATGGGTTTGTTGGGCCAGACCCTCTGCTGGGCGTTTGAAATGGACTTGACAGCAAATCAAGGATTTCTCAGAAGCTGGTTGAAAAACTCGAAATAGTGAGATATGGTGCTTGTATACCTTTTGGGTTATATTACCTTACAAGATCATTTTGGGTGATTTTTATATTGATGGGCTGCAGATTCTATGGCTGGTTAGTATACTCCCATTAAATTGGATGATGACCAAGGATTCACCCGGTACCCTGGCAGGTACTTCAGCGGTTGACCTTGAGGGATTTCCCCATCCGGTCGAAAGCCGAGGTCACAATGGCGCAGGGAAGAGCACCACAATGTCCATCATGACAGGCTGTCGGTGGAACGTTGGTTAAAAGTCAGCTGATTTTTTTGCTGTCGATGTTCGAAAAACTTCAGGGACCCATCCTTTTTCTGTTGTTTTTAGGTTGGACTTGGTATCAGATGATGTATTCATCAGGATTATATCAGGAGTATCATGAGATGATCTAAGATCCAAGAGTTGCATACAAAAACGGTGGTTGTGGTTGTTGTTGTTGTTGTTGATGATGATGATGATGATGATGTTGATGTTGATGTTGATGTTGATGTTGTTGTTGTTGTTGTTGTTGTTGTTGTTGTTGTTGTTGTTGTTGTTGTTGTTGTTGTTGTTGTTGTTGTTGTTGTTGTTGTTGTTCTTGTTCTTGTTCTTGTTCTTGTTCTTGTTCTTGTTCTTGTTCTTGTTCTTGTTCTTGTTGTTGTTCTTGTTCTTGTTCTTGTTCTTGTTCTTGTTCTTGTTGAAATGGAAGAACATCGTGAAGGTCTATATCCGCCCAGCAGTGGCGATGCTATTGTGAATGGAATTTCAGTGCGAGGGGACTCCCTTGGAGTCCGGCGACAGTCTGGGTGGCACAGCCGCAGCCGGGTCATGGGATGTCATCTTTGCATTGTTTTTGCAGGGAGTTGTAGCTGCCTATTGCGTTTTTTGTTGGTTGTTTGTGCCATTTCTGTTGAAGCAATCATTTCATCCATTGGTGACCCAAAGAGGCAGTTGTTTGGCTAGTCATTGCTTAGATCCAACAGCATTTGCTTGGCGGTGATATGAATAGAACCCCGTCAGCAAATTGCTGCCCCGAAAACCCGAGAACGAAGTTCGAAAGAACCTGACATTCTCAGCCATTGCACAAATTGAATCATCTTTCAAACTGTGATATTTGTGCTCGAAGCATCTTCCAGACCAATATTTTCACCCTTCCAAACCAGCCTGTTAGATAGATGATTTTTCAGCCTTCCAAACGTGGGCCCCTCCATGATTTGTCGCCACGTGGCGGTGATGCGGTGATGAATATCAGATCTCAGGTTGTTTCCTCCCCAAAGACCACCAGATGGTGTTTCACCCTTTAAAGATTCACCCATGAAAGCTCATCTGCTTTATCCGGGTCAATTCTATTTTTTTCCATAACCTCGAATTTTTCACACAGTTTCCAACATGTTTCCACCTTCCCATATATTTACAGAATCTCCCATACTATATAGTATATAGAACGATCATAGAACCAACTTTTGATGCCGAGGCTGGGTGTTTGTCTTCAACACAATGCTCTCTATGAGAATGTGACTGTTGAGGAGCGCCCTTTTTCAATCGAAAAGACGCAAAAAAACTCTTCCGGCAAAGTTGCTTGCAAAACACAACAGTAAGACTAGAGGTTCAACTTTCTTTTTCTTCAACGTTTGTTACTTTTTTTAAATATTGATATTTATACATGTTTTTGGTGATTTCATGTATTTTATGGGTTTGCTACCTTTGTTCTTCATGCTCACCTCAAAAAATCGGAGGAAGCAATGAGTTTATTAAACTGCGAACCTCCTTGACTTTCAGTTCCTGAGAAACTAAAAGCTGAAAAGTATGGAATAGGTGGATTTTTGAGATGCTTCGCTGGAAGCAGAGATATGAACTGATCTCAACATGTTCAGGACTTAAAACAACTGAATATACTGACTCAACATGCTACTTTCAAAAAAGATGACACATGAAATCATAGGCAGCCCCTGACATTCGAGATTTTTTTGTGACAATGGAACCACACGTTTCCTCTGTTCGCCAAGGAGCATTTAACCCTCTTTTGTCGCCTGAAGACTGGGTATCCCAGTTGTCTTGAGCAACTCACTGGGCTGCTGAATCGGAATGAAACAAAGACAACCCAGTGTTGTATCATTTTGTTTGGGTTGATAATACGTTGTTTTTTTAATGTTTTTTTAAAGAGTGAAGATGGTGATGGTGGATGAGGATAGATGATTACATTGATATCATTGATTCTAGTGATATGAGATGATATATTGGTACTGTATGATACTGTTACTATATGATCTTTTAGTTGTACCTATGTGTACATCGTACATAGTTCACATTTTCAATCATTTTCAAGTTTCAACGGACATGGACACGGTCTGTTTTGGTCCTTCGGCCTTTTCGATCGCAAGGTCAGTCCCGGCGAATGAAGTTGCTGATGAAGTGAATCGCTTGTCCAGGAACTCGGTGAATTTCCAGTGCGCAAACAAATTCTGGGAAGTTTATACCTGGACGAAAAGTTACTATTGTTAATTTCCATCAACTTTACACCCAAAACCAGCCACAGTTGCCTGAAGAAATGGTAACACTCTTACACTGTGCTTTCTAGGTAGTTTGAACCTTCCAATTTTTTTCACGAAATATCTGCACTTTTTTTCTCCCTAAGTTTTAGACACTGACGTTTTTTTTTTTTCGAATTTGGGACCTTCTTGGAATCTATGATATTTTGAAACGTATGTTTTAAACAGCCATGTTTTTTTTCCTTGTTGGGGCCGCGTTTACCAAAACGCGCCGGGGTTCCCCGGAAAAGTCGTCATCGTTCCCCCGATCTAAGGCTTCGGGATACTGGGATGGAGGTGAAGAGAAGAGCGTCGGGAGCACCAAGCAACGTTTTTTCAGGTGAAGCACCATGGATGTTTCCGAAAAAATGGTGGGTTTTACCCCCACATCATCCATTTTTTTCGGGGGGGTTTTCCATTATAAACACCATTCATTTTGGGGTATATACCCCTATTTTTGGAAACATCCACATGGTTGAAGTATTTGTCCCCCCTGAAGATAAATGGCTGGAACATAATTCCCTGGAGGTTTTGTGGAAGATCATTTTCCTTTCTAAATGGGTGATTTGTAGGTGAACCATGTTTATCTTCCAGGGTGTGCCCTGGTACCGGGAACTTTTGTCCATATCCCACCGAAAGAGAATGCCGGAAAATCATCCACTCAAAAGTGCCAAAATAAAACGAGATATGATACTGATATATATGTTGGTTCCCTGGAGCGTAAGAAGGGACTATATATGAAATCAGCCCTGCCCACCCAGGGTTTTCCAGTGGCAAGGTCCCAGGTGTTTTTGGGGGATCCCTTCACCCCCCTTATTAAAGAATATTATAAGTCATCCAGCTGGTGACTGGCATCCTGGGTGTGAGGTAGATCCAAATTATATATAACAATGTGTCAAGAATCAGGTTAGTTTATGATATTTTATGTGTCTACCTTGATTTATTTGACAGTATTTTCACATGGTGATGCAGTTGATGCAGTTGATGACACAGGAAAAGCATCCTTTACATTATGATGCTACATTTACTATCAAAGCATGAATGAACTGCACTCTCAATGGCTCCTTAAAGTGCACCTTGCGACTCCATGACGTCGGTGCATAGGCCTTCACGTGCTTTGAGTGGTGGAATGAAGAGGCAAATCCTTGCTCCGAGAGGGCGGTGCTTCTGGAAGCACAAGCCCCCGATGTTAGAAAGATGGTGGAACACGTTTCCAAGAGATTGGCTTTGAAGTTCCGGTTACCTAAACATATTTCATATTTTTGTTGATGATTTATTTGTTTCTCCGTTTGCCCGCAAGAGTGTAGCTAAAAAAACACTGACTAAATGGCTTTTTCTCAAGCCCATCCAATTGGCTATTAATAAATCCTTAATAGGTTGTTTTTTTCATAATCCTTTGCTGGTTCCTTAAAGGCGGGCATCGTCTCCATCCTTGATGTCTTTTGGTGACCTCCTCTCGCTCCACAGGAAACTGTCCATTGCCATTGCATTAGCAGGTGGCTCCAAGGTGAGATTTTTTCGGAAAAATTGGGGAGAGTCAAATGGGTGTTTCCGAAAATAGTGGGTTTTCCCCCCAAATCATCCAATTTAATAGGGTTTTCATGGGTTTTCCATTATTTTCACCATCCATTTTGGGTGTTTCCCTATTTTCGGAAACATCCAAATGGGTGGGTTTGTTTTTTTTCCATGGGTTTTTCACTGGGGAGGATTTTTGATTCATCCATGTTTTTTTCCACCCCCAACAGTTCAGACTTTTCATGACGATTTTGTGGGGATGGTTTTGTTTTGTCCATTTGAATCGGTTTGACTGCCCCAAAAACTCTATTAAAGAAATGCTGGCTGGTGCCATTGATATCACCCAGCAAATTGAGTTTGTGATACTCTGACCTTTCAAACTTCTTAAGCCAAGCGAACCAACCCATCCAGATTCAACCAAAAGATAGAGTATATAATTGTTTTCATTGTAACACTAGAACAACTTAGAACGGCTGGAAAATCTTCAAACCTTATCTAGGTGGTGGTTTCAAATATTTTGTATTTTCACCCTTACCTGGGGATTCATGATCCCATTTGACGAGCATATTTTTCAGATGGATTGGTTCAACCGCCAACCAGTTATAGTGGCACCATACTTGGTGCTGCCTCTCCCCCGACTGCGTGTCCTGAGCGGCCTGGTTTTACCACCACAGGTGGTGACCCTCGATGAGCCAACTGCAGGCGGTTTCCGGCGATCAAGTTTACCGTCGGAAACCGCTTAATTGCTGTACGTATTTTTTGTTGAGGTCCGAAAGAATATACGTATATAAATATATATGTACTCACGTCCTCGGAGGTAAAGAGGCATTCATGATATATGCTCCCCTAGTGTTTGGCTTAAGTTTGTTTATGCCTTGCGCTGTGTGCGGGAGGTCATCAGGCTCCCTGGATCAACCCTGCGTTGGTTGCAGGACTTTGAGCCGTGTCAAGGCTCTTTGGGATAAGCTTCCTGAGTCGCAGGAGGCTAAAGGAGTCAGCGCGCTTCGGGAGTGTGTTGGGCTCCTAACTGACTTGGTTGAGGTTGGAGGTGCTTCTGGATCGGGAGTTCTTGCTCCTGAGGTGAGACCTTTGCCTGGGGGAGGACCTGAGCCCAGACAAAGAAGAGAAGAACCGAGGTCACCCGGCAGGGAAAGGAGGAGACGTAGGGACAGAGGTTCGGGAGGTGAGGATACTCCCAGGTCCCGTAGAAGGAGGCGAGGAGATCACGCTGAGGAGAAGCCGTTAACTGCGGAGGAGAAAGGTCCTCCCCCCAGGGCGGTAAAAGAAGAGGCCGTTTCGGGGGAATACTTCAGCGAGGAAGCAGAGGAGAGTGAGGAAGAGATTGAGGAAGAAGTGCCAGAGGTGCTCCCTGAAAAAACTGTTGTTCCGGGATCCCTCAACTTGAAGGCCACTGGGAAGGCCAGTGCGTCCAAACCGAAGTCGGAACCTGAAGTAGGAGGAGACCAGGAGAGAGGACAACGGGATAGAAGAGAAGGGTCGTTAGCACACCGAGGTGTTAGCGATCAAGGCAGAGACGCTGGACATCGACGAGAAGGAGGAAAAGAAGCAAAAGAAGGGAGGAGCCCTAAGAGAGAGGCTTCGAGACCATCGAGACCGTTGAGGCCAGAGCCACCTATAGGTCCACCTCCACGACACCACGGAGGAAGACGGTGTGATCGGTCGAGGAGTCGAAAGCCGAAGTCGAAAGGGAAGACTAAGAGAGAACGAGGACAGGAGTGGAGAAGGCAGCAGAATTGGTCCAATCAGAGATGGCACCGAAAGTAAGACATCCCAAAGCCATGGTGGCCCCGCGAAGGCGACCAGCAGCCGTTCTCAGAGGAGGGGCTGTCCGAAGGGATGGACCCGTGAAAAGACCCGCAAGGAGGAAGAGCCCAGAGGTAGAAGCCGTTGGACTTGGAGAAGACGAAGGGGGTTTAGGAGTGAGACCCCAATGGGACAGAGGAGACGAATGTCGCTTGCTAGAGGTGGGCCTGGGGAGGATCCAGGCAGGCCCGTTGAAGGATGCGATCTACTACGGCGGTCACGTCAAGGTGGCAGGGAGGATTGTCAGGATGGAAAGCGAAGGAGGCGATTGGTTTTTAGCCCTCCGCCTGACCGGAACTACGTCAGAGGGGCTTCTTCACGTTCACAGCCAAGACCCTCGAGCAATCTTCCGATGTCATCTATGTCCCAGAGAGTGCGGTCAACTAGAAGTAGGAGACTATCTACTACACACGACTGTCGGGAGGAAGGTGATAGATTTCTCAAAGGAGGAGCCATGGGTACACAACCTGGAAAGAGGACGAGCCGACCAGGAGGTGAAAGACGACGAGTTGGCCGATCTAAGGAAGAGATCACAGGAGATGGCTCCTTTGGGACCGGGAGCAGTAGAGCCGCGGAAGGTGGTGCCAGAGGATTCAGACAGTGGAGTGAAGAAGAAGAAAAAGAAAAAGAAAGAAAAAGGTCGAGACGAAAGCAAGAAGGAGAAGCCCAAGAAGCTCACTGGAAAAAGGCCGGTGAGCGCATGTCAGAAAGAGCTTCAGGAAGTTTTCGGAGGAACTGGCCTAGATCCCCGAGACAAGGTGAGGCGAGTGGTGTTGAAGAAGGCGAGGAAGTATTTGGCGAAGAAGACCAAGTCGTCATCCAGCAGCGAGAGCTCCTCGAAGAGCGGGAGCGAAGACAGCCAGAGCACAAGGGATGCCCTGGAGGAAAAGGAGGGCATCTTCTCAGGAGGAAATCGTGTACGGTCGGTGTCCGAGAACTTTCCCGGAGCCCTGTGTTGCGAGGCAGTGCGCAGCATGAGGGAAAGTTTGCTGACGGAGGACGGGACGGATGTCACGACTGCTGGACCCAGGCCAGTGGCAGTCAAATACTATCGTCAACAACTTCATCGTCGAGCACCTGGCCCAGTTGGAAGAGACATGCTGAACGTAGCATCAGCATTAGACCTTCTGCTGAAGGGAAAAATCGCGTCAGCAGCGGACTTGCTGGCCCAAAGACTCAAGTCGGCAGAGTCAACGTTGAACGGGACGCATTGGATGGTGTCGTTGAAGATGGAAATCCCCCAGACGGAGACACCATCTATTGCACCCAAAGCAGAAGTTCATCACGCGCAACGAGAGAACTACAGCGACAGCAGGGTGACCTACTTGGCCTCCTTGGGAAGCGGGAGGAAAGGCGACAATCCAAAGGGGAAGAACGAGAAAGGAGGCAAAGGAAAGTGGGACAACCCGTCAAAGGGGGATCCCAAAGGAGACAAAGGACGAGGGAAAGGAAACCAGAAGGAGACGAACAAGGGAGGTAGAGTCAGAGGAGCCTGGTTCAGAAGTTCGGGAGATATCACTGGTGGAGCCGGTTGATCTCCTAAATGAGGGGTGGACGCTAGAAAGCCGCAGTGGCGATGGTAAGGTTGCCCATGACGGCATTGATGGTGGTCTGGCCCCCAAAGATGGTCAGAGCTTTGAGTTTTTAGATCCACCTGCTGGTGGTGCGAATTTTCAGTGGGAGTCTAGCACGGGTGGCAGAGTTATTACAGTGAACTTTGTCGCTGGTGCCGAGCCTCCTGGAACGACCGGGTCCTCGCGGGTTTCTGGGGAAAACGTTTTTGGGGCGCAGTGTCTTGAAGGTTTAACTTTGGGGAAGCTTGGAGCTAGGGTCCTGCAACTTCTTTTGGAAGTTATTCCACTTCGCAGCCAGTCCACGGGGAATAGGAGTAGTGTTTGTGCTTACCCTCTCCCCACTTCCAGAGAATGTTTGCAGGAATGTTTTCCAAGCTTCAATGGTGAAGAAATCAGTTGGTTGCTTTGTTTATGTGTGGGCCTAAACACGGTTTGGGGTGGCGACACATTTTGTGAGGAGAAGCCCACGGACTTTCAGGGCGAGCTGTTGCATGGCCTCTCGGAGCAGGTGTCTAGACTGGTTCGATTGGAGGGTGTTTTGGACCGTTTTGACTGGAAGGGTTTTTTCAAGTCAAGGACGGTAGATTACCATGGTGAAGAAGTAAAAGTTGCAAGATTTTTTGGGTGGCAGAATTTGGCACCTGCATTACCTCCTGAGATCGGGAGAGTAAGGCTTGAGGATGTCTGTTCTTTGGGAAGTCGTTTCTATGTACTGCATTTCGATGATTTCATCAGGCCAAGGGAGTGTTGGGCTCCTTTATCATCTCCAAAGGTAATGGTAAGAGATGAGGATTGGCCCCAGGTTTGCCGAGGGTTGCTGGATGCTGGCCTTTGTGGACTACTACATCGTGATGAAGTTTTCGATACGGGAGATGGTTTACTCCTGAACGGCCTATTTGGCGTGACCAAAGACGAGTGGCACGGTGAGGACGAGGTTTTTCGTCTTATCATGAACTTAATCCCTCTCAATGGGATTTGCATGCCCTTGCAAGGAGACGTGGGTACGCTGCCATCATGGGCGGGGATGAACCCGTTCTTCCTTCAGCCCCATGAAAACCTACTTACCTCAAGTGAGGATGTGCGATGTTTCTTCTACACCATGTCTGTGCCTTCTTCGTGGTATAAGTATCTGGCCTTTAACAAGAGGGTGCCGGATAGTGTGTTGCCGACTGGCCTTCAAGGAGAAGAAGTCTACCTTGCTTCAAAGGTCTTGCCGATGGGGTTTTTGAACTCAGTCAGTCTGGCCCAACATGTTCACAGGAATCTGGTTTTGGCCTCGCGAAAGCATCGGGAGGACGTCAATCTCCCTGACATTAACTTAGGAAGGACAAGGCGTTTACGGTGGCGAATCCATGTTGGCGTGTCTACTTAGACAACTTCGACCTGTTGGAGAAAGTGGAAGCTACTAACATGGTGGACCTGGAAGGGAGTGAGGCTCCTGGAGTGGCAGCCTTGAAGCAAGAATATCAGGTCTGGAACGTACCCCGTAACTTCAAGAAGGCAGTAAGACCTCGGTACTATTGGACTACGTGGGATCTCCCTGAAGGTCCGGGAGTTGAGATGGACTATGACACCGACAAGCAAGTAAGGGTGGTCAAACTCACAGCTTTTCAGCATCTGGATGATGTATGTAAAGAAGGTTGGATGAAAGTGGATGTCACTCGTCCTTTCCCTACGTTCACCACCTCGCGCCCAAGAGCTGCACCTGGTCGAAAGCCAGCTGGTCTTCATCAGTGTACATCACAAGAGGTTGACCGATGGGTTGAAGATCAACATCGGTTCCCTCCCTATCAGTATGCCGGGAGGAATTGTCTGGTCAGCCGGCGTGGTGCCATCCGTTTGCCCTCTATCGAGGAGAAGGAGATCATGATGGGTTTTCCTTTGAATTATACTATCAGCTGTTCAAAAAAGAATCTCCGCAAATCAGCTGAGTGTATGGATTGTCGACATTCCCTTATAGGAAATTCTTGGTCGGTCCCTGTAGTGGCATGGCTCTTGGGACAGCTGTGTCATCCTTTAGGTCTTTGTGAGGCGCACTCGCCACAAGTGGTGGTAGACAAGCTTCTTCCGCAAAACAATTCCTACCTCCAATCCCGCCTCTTGCGGTTGCCGCTTCGCCCTCTTCGTGGATGTGCTTCGGGAAAAGAAGATGTCGAACTCGCTACTAAGTTGGGTGGCCTGGTTAGCCTTAAGGGTGAAGACCTGATGGTCACATCGTCTACCAGTGAACAGGTCCGGTTCCATCGTCTTCGAGCTTCAGTGCCAAGTCGTTTATGGAAATGGAAAATTGTTGCGGGGTGGAGGTGGCGTGGCAACAAAGAGCATATCAATAGTTTGGAACTCAGGGCAATCCTGACTACGTTGCAGTGGCGTATTGGTCATCAACATCATCGTCACACCCGCTTCTTGCACCTCACAGATTCCTTGGTTTGTCTGCACTCCCTGAGTCGCGGGAGGAGTAGTTCACGAAAGTTGCGTCGTACCTTAAGTCGTATCAATGCTTTGCTGTTGGTGAGCTCATGCCAAGTGGTGTGGGGCTATGTCCATACGGACCAAAACCCAGCCGACAAGCCAAGTTGGTGGGGGTCCAGGGTTTGCACTAAGTTCAGAAATGTCTAAGCGCTTCTTAGAAGGGCATTCACCAACAGAACGAGCAAAGCAGAGAAAGACATTAGGTACATTGCGACAGTTAACAGTTCAACCCAGTACACGAGTTCGCTATGACAAAGCCGTCAACTTGTTCCTTCAGTTCCTCAAGGATAATCAGCTGATCCTCCCACGGGTTCGGGAGCACCTTGATTCATTGGTGTGTGACTACTTGGAGCATCTATGGGCATCAGGCTCTGGCCGAGCTTTGGCCAGTGATACCCTGGCTGGTTTACAGGACTTTGACGTCAAGCTTAGAGGAAACCTGGCTGGTGCATGGCGACTTATGAAGACATGGTCTCTCAACGAAATCCCAAACAGGGCGCCTCCATTGCCGGAGCATGTTCTGCAAGCCATGTGTGGCTGGGCTATCTTCCATCAGCATCTTAGTTTCGCAATCTCCCTGATGATTGGTTTCTACGGTATGTTGCGTACGGGAGAAATTCTGGCCCTTCGAAAGTCTCACTTTACGTTGGATTCTAATGGACGTAAAGTAGTGGTATCTCTTGGTTTGACTAAAGGTGGAAAGAGAGCCGGAGCTTCAGAGAGTGTTGTCCTTGGACATGACCTTACTGTCATGGGTCTTAAGTCTTGGATGTCTTCTGTCTCAGCAACTACACCTCTTACACCTGGCGCACCTCAGTGGCGTGGTTTTTTTAATCAAGCTTTAGCCGCTCTTTCGCTCACACAGTTCCAGTTCAGGCCCTATTCACTTCGTCGAGGAGGTGCAACATGGTGGTTTTCACGTCACCAATCGTTAGATAAAATTCTTATCCAAGGCCGTTGGCAGGCCCCAAAGACAGCTCGGATCTATATCAATGAAGGTCTCTCAGTCTTAGCTGAAATGCAATTGCCACCTACTGATTCCCGTTTTGTCACAGTTTCGCACTAAGTTTCACCCAAAAACCTTCGCCACACTTGAGCCTCCTACCGGAAGGGTAGGGGGACGTGGTAAGGGATCAAAAGCCAAGTCCAAACAAGTGAAAAACGACCGCTTTGTGGCAATTTTTAAATAACAGTGATTTCCCTAAAGAGGTGGAAGACCGTATGATGGAGGTCTGGCTCGTCATTTGGTCATTTAAAATGCTGGTGTTTTTCCCTTGGGGTCTGGCCGAGGGTTAAACAGAGCAAAAGAGATTGCAAAAGGGAAATTTCCTCTTTGAGTTTGATTTTCGATTCTTATGTTTTGACAAATATGCTGCGAAGTGGAGGTTAAAGGGAGTGAATGACTCTTTGTACTCACGTCCTCGGAGGTAAAGAGGCATTCATGATATATGCTCCCCTAGTGTTTGGCTTAAGTTTCCACACCCCCCCTCCCTGTTATCGGGAGTCCGGTAAGGGATCAAAAGCCAAGTCCAAACAAGTGAAAAACGACCGCTTTGTGGCAATTTTTAAATAACAGTGATTTCCCTAAAGAGGTGGAAGACCGTATGATGGAGGTCTGGCTCGTCATTTGGTCATTTAAAATGCTGGTGTTTTTCCCTTGGGGTCTGGCCGAGGGTTAAACAGAGCAAAAGAGATTGCAAAAGGGAAATTTCCTCTTTGAGTTTGATTTTCGATTCTTATGTTTTGACAAATATGCTGCGAAGTGGAGGTTAAAGGGAGTGAATGACTCTTTGTACTCACGTCCTCGGAGGTAAAGAGGCATTCATGATATATGCTCCCCTAGTGTTTGGCTTAAGTTTCCACACCCCCCCTCCCTGTTATCGGGAGTCCGGTAAGGGATCAAAAGCCAAGTCCAAACAAGTGAAAAACGACCGCTTTGTGGCAATTTTTAAATAACAGTGATTTCCCTAAAGAGGTGGAAGACCGTATGATGGAGGTCTGGCTCGTCATTTGGTCATTTAAAATGCTGGTGTTTTTCCCTTGGGGTCTGGCCGAGGGTTAAACAGAGCAAAAGAGATTGCAAAAGGGAAATTTCCTCTTTGAGTTTGATTTTCGATTCTTATGTTTTGACAAATATGCTGCGAAGTGGAGCTAAAAGGGAGTGAATGACTCTTTATATATATACATACACTTAATATAGATACGGCCTTTGCTGATTATGCGGAACGATGATCTTTACTGTTTCACTAGTTGGCTATGGCATGGCTAGAGTTGAATCGCAGTGGTTCGAGTATCCGTTTGCAAAATGCAACAGGCAAGGACCCACCCCTTTTTATGGGTGTTGGCAAGATGGACGTTCCTTTTTTTTGGTGGAAGGTCTACTATACACAAATTGTATACACTATCCTATACATATTTATTACATGTACTTATTTTCAATTGAAGCTGAAGGAAACGTCTAGGGTATCGGTATGAACGTTATGAAGGTCAACTTCATTGCTCAACGACCGGCTTGGCAAGTTGCATTTTTTTTGTAGGTGTGGATGCGACGGCACGACGTGATATCTGGCATCTGCTTGTGAAGTATAAGGCCGGGTGGTTTTTCAAGCTTTCTCATATACAATCATCCCACAAGTACCCGTACTTAGAATATCCTCAAATTTTCTGTTTTGGATTATTGACAGTATCATTTTGTCGTTTCCAGACTTTATCTCCAAGATATATTCGAGATGATAAGTTGAAAACAGTTCCTTAGTTTCAAGCTTTCCTCGAACAGTTTCAGTCACATGTTCCTGTTTCAAGTACTTTGAATGCTATATATATATATACCCTCCAGGGAACTAACATATCCCCCAAAACTGGCATTTTGAAGATGATTTTCCTTTTCCCCAGGTGTGATATGTTAGTTCCCTGGAGGGTATATGCATTAGAACCCTCACTCCTTTTGAGCTGCACTCTGAATCATGTTGCCTTATATATGATCAGGCTGGAAGAACGTTTGGTGCTCAGATTTGATTGAATGCCCTGTAATCGAATGGTTAATGCCCCTTTGATGGAATATCCAATCAAAAACAATGACGGTAGTTCAACAATTAAAAGAGTATGGCCTCTTTAATGGATGATGATGGTGAATTATAATTCCTTGCTATGCGACGCCTTGGGCCTTCTGCCGCAACAAACCAACGATTTTTCCTGCCTACAACAGTAGACAGACCGAGGATTTTGCTCTCCACGCACTTCATGGATGAAGTGCAACACTTAGGAACCCGCATTTAACCACTTGCAATGGGATGACTGATACAAAAGGGTAAAACCATGTTAAACCAACACGATATTCCAGAGTTTACTCCTTGGAGTGATGCCCGTGAACCTGGTTGTATCCTGATAATTTTACCTGTGTAAGCTCTCCCGTCAAAAGAATAAAAAAAATATATATATACATATTGTATACAGTAGTGAAGGGGACTGGGGGTAGGTTGCCTGTCACGATTTCCCCCCAAATATTTCATCACTACATAGCATCATTTTTTCCCCAAAAATCATCTTAACATTCTTATTTCCATATTTTGCCCCAACAAATTTCATCACTAATAGGGGCATTTTCCCCCAAAATATTTCATCACTACATAGCATCATTTTCCCCCAAAATCATTTTAACATTTTTCTTAACATACCAGAGCAACGAACATACCCCCATGGCATCTCATAGAAAATAGGTTAGTAAATAACATTGATATATTAATTAGTTAAAAAGAATATATCAAGGTATTTAGTTAGTATTTTCTTCTTCTGTTTTTTCTAGATTTGCTATATGTGTTTTTGTTTTGATATGTTTTGACCAATGTGCTTTTTTCATTTTGTATTTACACACTTCGCATTCTATTTCTCTTTGGTTGTATTCTTTGTTATACTCTTTTTTCCTTGCTAGTATCTCTTCCCTATGGTCTCTAGCATATCTTTCTCTAGTTTCTTTTACTCTTTCTGGGTTTCTGTCTGCCCAAGTCTTATGCCATTTAGCACACATCAGACAAGTTAGATTATCACCTCTGAATTGTTCTAACTCTCTAGTTGTCTTACAGTTTGTGCATTGCCTTCTTTCCATATTATCCTTACTGTATATACTTGTTTTTTCTTTAAATACTTTTAGACTAAATGCTATTAAAAAACATTGATACATTAATTACTTAAAAGAAATGTATCAATGCATTTCTTTATCAATATCACTAATTACTGCTCTTTGAAATTCTCCATTAAAAAGTTGCGGATAGAATTGACACCCACGAGTGCAAAGCATCCAAACCATAACATCTTTAAACTCTTTCTTATATTTCCAACCTCTAATTGGTAAATCATACAATCCATAAACACATTTTAAATTATTATATGCATGTTTATCGTATTGGTTTAATGTTTTAATTGATGGAAAGCGATTTAGTTTG
>DF244485.1:0-26368 GCA_000507305.1 Breviolum minutum Mf 1.05b.01 | reverse complement strand
GATTTTGGAGATATTATTGAAATGAAAGGTGAAATTGGCAAATACAATTCCATACACCAAGATGATAGGCATTTTTTTATAAAATGAATAACCATGTTCTTCGGTACAAGGGCCTGGGGCGGTGGATTGAGGCCGCTGTGAATCGAGACGTTTGGGATCAACATTGCAAATCTTTCATCGAATTTTGCTGTACATAGAACAGGTGGATTTTATTTTGTACAAGATACCATGTAGAGTAGATGCCTTTTGCGCCTGCGCCCGACCCGAAAAAGGCTCGCCAATTTGGCGTGCAGGCCTGACCTGACCTGACCTTCGCGAGAGTAACCTACGACCTGGTTTGGTTGACAAGAATCATTTTATAGAACCTGTTGGGTTTGCATTTCATAAAAAAATATCATAAATTATCGTTTTATAAACCTATATTTTCATAAGGTCTTTTGAAAGCACTGCTGGGTACATTCATGGAGGATCCGTAAACAATTTTTTTGGAATAAGCGACGTCCCCCGAGCCGAATGGCATCGCATTTGCAAGAAGGAACGTCACAAACCACTTCGTCCACTCAACGTGCCGAAATCAATCGTGGACAACAAGGTGTGCATGTGCAATTTTTGCATAAATGTCCATGGTAATAGAATGTCGGATGCGGGGGAATCGGCTGGTTTGAAAGTCTGCATTATATGCACGGGCAACGCGCCTGGCAAGTGGTCAGTGCAAATAAGTCTTGCGTGGCAAAGCGTGGCTGACAGATCCCATGGCCACTTCGCAACAAACCATGATCAGCCACACTTTTGGAGTCGCAATGCGAACCTTGTCGCCAATGTCTAACAAAGAAAGATGCTCAGTTAGTGCTCCGCGTTCAAATTGCCCACGGCAAATTTCATATGCACGTGCCCAAAGATTTTATGGGCGTATGCTGCGTTGTGTTGTTGGAAGGGTGGGAATTCAAGATGCCGATAGTTGGCGCCATTTCGCAAATGAGCCGCTGATTTTTTTTCATTCTTTCTTCTTTCCTTTTTTTCCGGTAAAAGACCGACATGGGGTGACAAGACTTTACAAACCAAAGTCGGTTCGGCAGAACTGTACATACAATCCATCGGGGGTCAACCAGGAAGGAACTCCACCCACAACAGGCCACCATTCATCATTGTGGATTGTTCTAATTCGGTATGCTGGTATCCTTCTCTCCGCTGGGCATCGATTTTGGAACGTAAACCTCGCAGAAGGGTTGGCCGTCCATCCGAATGTTGGGACATGTTGGGGTGACATTTTTTTTTTGGCAGATAATTTCTTCAAGGACAGCCCGTCGTTTACATTTGAGCGATCCCTTGTACACTTCAGCATCATTCCAGTTGGATTGGAGATATCCTCACACTTCGTGTCAGCTCCCATGTCACCTCTTGTCACCTATGCCACCTCGTGTCCCCCACAGTACGGTATTCTTGAAGTCATTTGGAGGGTCGAAAGCGAAAAACGAAACATGCGACTTCAACGGCCCGGCCCGGCTTGGTGCAAAATCCAGGGCGCGGACGTTTTGTTTATCGATGTATGGCAATCTTCCGCCCGAAGGCCTTGCCTCAATTTATTTCCTAGATGGAACGATGTACATTTTTGTTTTGAGGTCCCGAGTGATGCGTGATGTTCGGAAGACGGTGATGAATATAACGTTGGCGCCTTAATTTCAAGTTGGGTTTGCGTATTTTTGTTGAGCCACAGTCTGTTGTGTTGAGTTTCGTTGGGCGCAGGGTGATTTTGTTTGCCTATCCCATTTTACATTTGTGGTGGCTGCCGCGCAGACATTCATGTCACTGGATTGTGAATGGGTTCCTTAAAAAAAAGGGGGCTCCTCATTTGCATCCTGCATATTGAACGTCATTGCGGGATGCAACATCAAAAATTCAATCAACGATTCATTGTTCCATATTTTTTACCATGAAAACTATTTGCGCCAAATTTGTGGACATGCGTTTGAAACGCACGGAAACGCCGACAAAATTGGAAACACTTCACATTCGACCATTTCCCGGAAAAACCATGAGTGAGTTTCCTGGACCGGCTTTTTGCTTTCCTGTCCAACCTTCAGGGCCGGGAATGCAAAAAGTGCAACTGGAAAGACGCTGGCATGGCTTGGAAGGCTCCCTCGAGCTTGATAGGGGGCTCCATTTGGCCAAGATGAGGGACTTCAGGCTATATATCCTGCCGTGTTTTCTAGCACTGAACATATACCCTATGAACTTTCTAACATGGTGGGATGTGGATGTTTCCTGGTTTTTACTGTTTTTTTTTGTGACCTGTGTGGCCTAACTCTGGGGAGGGGAATTTGCGCTCCTCTTTTGCAGCATAGGGGCGTTGATTTATTTATTCTGAGGAAGTGATTTCTAGGTCGGGAACTTGTGTGCATTTTATCATTAATTTAAGAATGATATTTTTGTTTTCAGTGAGTGTCTCGTGCTCTTGATTTTGGAGAGGTGGTGTTTTGGTAGTGGAACCTCTCGACATTGTTAAAAAACGTTTTACGTTTTTTGAATGGTGTTCACGAGTAACCCACTGAATTGGAAAGGGGGTATATTTAACACATCAATTAAAATATTTTTTTTTTTGTAGAGACCACATTTTTGATTGTTATCCATTGTTCGAATCAAAGTCAACGTGTCTCCAACTTGAAACCTTCACCTGTGTTGCAAATTGCAATAGCAGCAGGGCAGTTGCAGCATCCATGTCAATTCATGTCATAGTGTGGGCCGTGCAATGTGAAGGCTGCAGGTCATAGACGAGTTGGCAGTGGCGAGGCCGGAAAGCGAATGCCAGACTTTTCACATGCAAAGAATGAGATAACGTTTTTTTCTAATGTTTTTCTTTACTTCATTCACGATGTGTTGCGTCAGTAATACCAAAATTGCACAAAAACACACATTGCTGGACTTAGGCAATGAACAAATCTTTTTGACGTTGAAAGGACGAATTGGGTTCATGCCGGTTGGGAATGGACCCTCAGGTCAGCCAATTCACTATTGGAGGCTGGATGCCGAAACAAGTTTTGCCGGTCATGTATATGTTCCTAGTTTGCTAGTCCATGAACGTGGAATGAATAGAAGCAGGCTTTGCCATTTCACATTGGTTTCCAAACACAGCGTAGAAAGAGTCATTTTTGTATCAAATCAATTCATGTCATGGGTATGCTGTATGCTCCTCTGTCTCGGGCATTGCAGATGAGGCCTTACAAGAGCTTCGATTTTTGAGTTCAGAAGCTCGATTGTTTGCTCCTCGGGTCGACAGCTTGACGTGAATCGTTGATACTTCAATGATCCATTTCCAGGGTAAGCCTACGTGTGCCGCTGTGTTGTGAAAACCCCGTTTTTTTTAAAGACTTGGCCTTGGCTATCCCAAGATCGGAAGCTACTTGTCTCAGGCCAGAACTTCAAAAGTCATGTCAACGAAGTCAGAACCTCAGACAAGTCCCAATGGCCATGGAATTCCATTATGAGCATTACTTTGATGTGGTAGTAAGATCAGGACACTCCCATCGATTGAACAACGACGCTAGAGGTTAGATGGAACCATTTTACATCATCTTAGCTATATCACATCGATCATCGAAGAACCTTTCCAGATTGCAAGATCTCAGGTTGGGCGAAAATTTAGGTGCTGAACTTCCAGTATTCCTTCACTAGGAAGTTGTAGGTGCTTCCAAGGAAATCAGATAGCCGATAGCCCGTCCACTAAGCCTGGAATTAAGGGCGCAACCTTCCTGCACATTCCCTTCGTTTTGTGTAAGTGCTAGCAACAGCTGGACAGACTCCATGTTTTGTTTTCGTTTCTTTAAATATATCTCATACAACACTCTCGGTCTTAGATCGTTTTGGGATATTGTTGTTGCAGACCCCCGGGGCATGTTCCTTAGCACGATGTCTTGCTCCAAATCGGGACAGAGGTGAACCACATTGAATGACTGGCAGAATCTATTTCGAAGATATCCTAGCCATCTTCGAGGTTTGCAACAGATTTGCGACCTGACCTCCAGCGTGGAGTTCCGCTCGAGATGCGCAGAGGCATTTTGGCAGCAAGAACAGCACAGGGTGCACACCTGGGATTTGAATCAAGTATCATCATCATCATCATCATCATCATCATCATCATCATCATCATCATCATCATCCTCGGCCATCAGTTGCAACTCATATCAACTGATGCTGTGCATGAGGTGCCTCCTGCAGCTTTGGAGCTGGTACCTGATGTGTTCATAGGCAGCTGGGGTGGTTTCTGTACTGGGACCAATATAGGTAGAAGACGTGCCTTCATTTTTGATAAAGGGGCGGCCTGCCTGCGTTGTACCAATTTACTCACTTTACTTAAAAGATTTAAAGTTGTGGCTTGCGATGATTTATATGTTTTACTTGTGCTCAGTTCATACTACAGCTCTAGAATCAGCCTGGGCTTGGACTCATTCTATGTTAGAATCCTGCACGTTGATCAGATTTGCCTTGGTGCTGCTGTAGCGCTTGGATCAGTCAATCAGGGTCCTGACGACTTCCCGGGTACAGGCGACGATGTCGCAGCTTCACCCGTGGAGATAGAGGTGGCCTCCGAGTCATTCGGCGATTTAGACCGTGTGGACCCGTATTCGACAGGAAGATTTGCGTTTGAATTTCAAGTTAGTTCCTTCTTGACTGCTGATGCATATTCGTATATATTTAGATTATTTAGTACAAGTCTTTTATGCATTTGGTCAGCTTGAAGGAAACATCTTTGATGTGAGACCAGACACAGAGTCCGGGCGTGATACAGTCAAAAAACCTTGCAAGTACCACTATTTCATGAACATGTGACATTTCACCAATGTTCAAATAATATTTCAACACAAGACTCAACCACAAAACCAGAAGCCGGTTCTCCATTTTCACATCTGTCTTGCAAACACAATTGAACAACTTCTGCAGGAATTCTGATGCTCACCACCGGAAAAACACAGCAAAAAAAACGGAATGATCATTAAACATCGTGTAACCAGCTTGAGAGTCTGATGTCCAAGCATTTCCCACCAACCTGAGCCTCAGTAATTTCCGCTGGTTAGATTTTGAAATGGGTTGCAGGACCTACATGACGCAGACGTGTCGCCCAGCGTAGAGCCAGAGGTGTGGTGACCTGGTTGGTCTTTTATGTTCTTGTGACCATAGTTTTGACAACCTCAATTCATCTCTGGCTTTGAAGTGTGAGAATCTTGCATATATTTATTCTATCAAAGATAGTCAAAGAAATTAAGAGTTAAGATGTGTTTATTGTGAAAATGACCTCAGCATGTACGGGGCATGCAGAAATCACACTGCACAAGTGCCGACAAGCGGCTCAAGTGGTCTCGGCAGTCTTCGCCGAGGCGATTGAAGCGGTAAGGCCGTTGGTGGATGCCACTTCCGTGACTTGCCTGTGCAGTTTTTTCCTGGGAAATATATGGAAATATGATTTCCTATTATCTCGGGAGAAATATGTTTCAGTGGGGAGGCAGGGGGTGGTATGAATCGGCCTCCCGCTATCTCTCGTTCTACCACCACCTGCCAGCAGCCCATCAAGACCATCAGTTCCAATGCCAGTACTAGCACCATTGACAGGGCAGAAGCGACGAGTAGCACCAACGCCACTGCCAGCACCATTGAGACTCCCGAGGCCCTTGGCCTCCAGCCCCCAGCCCCCCAAGAAGCAGGAACACAGAAAACAATTTCTTTGGCGCACAGCTGGCGGGAGGCACTAAAAGTTCTACGGAAGAAAGTACGATTTCTTTTACTTGCTGTGAGTGAATACCGCAAGGTGGTTGAAAACTTTTACAGTTTCCCCTGAAGTATATATTGTTTTCCGTGGAGGCAAGCCTCTAAGGAATATTGTTTGAATACTGGTTGAACTGAATAGCAATATTTCCCCTGCAAAAAAATCCTCCAAGACACAGTTTCTGCCATATGCAAACACATTGCCCCCACACTAGGTTTCACCAAATAGATAAATATAGATAATCCGTTCTCAACAAAAATCCAATGAAATACATCTAGCCACTTTGCTTCATCTAAATGGCTACTTCTTCTCAACCTAATCATAATATTTCCACCAAACGGGCCGAGGCCACAGTGGCTTCACCAATGGCTAGCACTTTTCAGGCATCTCAAGGAAGGGAATGCGACAAGGCCCACAGAAATCACAGAAAAGGGTTGCAAAACTTGGGAGAATTGTCAGAGTCTAAAGAAATCATGGTTGATTTATAAGTTTGTTACTCATGATATGTACTGGATGTCATTCATTTTTGTTTTTACTTTTGGTTTGTGTTGGTTAGATACAACTATTATAGATCTGAGAAGAGTGTATGAAGCTGAAGGCTGAAGCTGTGTTTGATGCATATTAGATTTTGGTGATGAAGACCATGTTTGACACTGTTTCGTTCTCCACGCCCGCATCATAGGACATATTCAACCCCACACTACTGGTCCCAAATCTCAAGCGAACCTGCAGGAAGAACAAGATCGTTTTTATGATTTGCTCCTGGCTGCAGTGCTGATTCTCAGTTTCTCCCATGGATGAGGTCTTCGCAGTGATGCTACAGGGGGAATCCGGACAGTTATTCAAATTGCAAATGCTTTGAAGGTACTTGTCGGAAGTCGCGCGTTTATCCATTCACTTTTTGGGCTTCATATCCACCACTGCATCACTCTTACCAGCAGCGTATTAGGACATGGGTGATCTATGCCGGGGCCGGCCTATTTTTGCTTCCTGTCCAGTGGGTATCTTGACGAATGCTAATGTTGCGTTGAGGTCCTCCCGCTCTTTGGGGATGGTACATCCATACCGGCTGAGAAGGTGCCAAAGGGATGCCCACAGCAGGATTTCGACATATCATCCATCGAGGATCCTGCTGCAACGTCAGCCGGAAAATCAACTGCACCGATGGAAAGCCCTGATATGTTGGGAGAAAATCTGGGAAGGTAGTAATGAGAGTAATGAGATAGCATGTTGTGCAGCTCCAGATTTGTTTCCCAGATGGTTGCGTCTAACAAGGAGAGGAAGAAACAATTTCCAATATATGAAAAGATCTCATCGGAACTCTTCCTTCTCTTGACCGCTGGTGAGATTCCCATGAGGGGGCACCACAGCTCGCACGCAACTGGCAGGCCACAGTACTTCTTCAGAAAGGAGGTTCAATCGGGAGGGCTAAGCGCGCAAGTGTCATTTTGTGCAACGGTATGTGCACCGAACACAGTGGGTTTGAAGAAAAAACAGCTACAGGATCTCTCAGTATGGGCAACTGGGGCAACTCCTAGAGAACAAACTGCGTCGAACTTTGTTGTTGCAGGTCTCTCCGAGTCCCAGCAGGAAGTGGTGACCAATGCCAGCCCTTTGGGATGCGAGGCAGGTGTGCAACTTGCATCTGAAAATTCATAAACTTGGCATCGTGAAGAAGACCAGCATGATATATTTTGATATCTTCTTATCACTCGTTTGTTTGACTAACAATATCTAACAATAGAATAATATAGAGTGTAAACCAAACACCGTCAAACCACATGGATTTTGGTAGCGTCTACATTGTATTTAAGGCAAAGTGTTTGTCACTTGATGAGAAATCGTCTTGCCTTGTTGGGCGCGCTGTTGTTTCAGCCTGTTTTGCATTTGATTTGTTTTGGGAAGATGGCTTTGTGGTATGATCAAATGCGTGGAGAGTTCTGCGTGAGTCTACCTTGCAAACACAGCTTGAGGTTTTTTCCCTTACAATATGTGGGCACTGCAGGATCTCCAAAGTTTAAAACAAACCGTTGTTATTTGGGTCCTGTTGGTGTGACAGGAGATTCTTGATGGTGATGATTTGCGCAAAGTGCTTGAGAGCATGGCCGCTGAAATTGCAGAAAGGGGATAATTTTGGCTGAGCACTGTACATCTTGCATATTGCATAAGGGTGCTGTAAGATGCTGTAAGTATGACCACCTTGCAACGGCTCTTGACGGACAAGTTCCTGGCTATAACTGCAGGATGCAGGATTTGGATTTGGGTTTTTGATCCAATGTCCAAGCCAAGGCACGAGTGCAAGATGCTCAAGAGGTCCTAGATCTCAACTGGGGAACTGACTGAAAGAACCAAACTCATCCAAACTCAATGTTGGCTATGGAAGAGAGGTCAGCGAAGTACTGTAGCCCTATCGCTGTTGGTTGTGCTATTGTATTTCGATGCATTGCATTTGTCTTGGCTGCCGGCTACCTCTATTTGTTTTGAATTGATAGTTTTGAATTGATATACATGTACATATTCTGCATATAGTGTAATGTTTCGATATGTTTCGAGAATGCATTGCACAAGTCGAGAAATATACACTGGTATATGATGGTATATGTATGTACATGTACGCGTGCATCCACATAATGCGATTTTATTGTTTCACCTGTTCTTGGCTCCATTTTTTCCAAAGCTAGACGTTCTACCTTTATTCATTGGGTCTGAAAATGTCTGTAACATGTTTGCTAGCTCCGATGCTGCTGCTGATGATGATGCTGTTGCTGCTGCTGCTGCTGATGATGATGATGATGATGATGATTATTATTATTATTATTATTATGGAGTGATGATGGTGGCAACAGTGATGACTAGAGTCTTTGGTTTTGTTCGCGTTGGCGGTGGGAGTGGCGATTTGAATCGTTGCAGTGCCGCCTCAAAATCTCACGAAAGTCGATGCCCAGGCAGGAGGCCTCATGATACCGCGCAGGGTTCCTTGGTGGGAATGCTCAGATGGGCTTGGGGGGAGGCCTTGCAATTCGCCCAATTCTTCCAGGGAACCTTATGTTCGACATATTTCCCCCGATTTCAGTTCCATGTTCAAGATTTTTTAGACACAAGATTAAGACTTTACTTCTTTGAATATCTTTGATGGATTGGCCTTGTGCCTTGTGGCGAAGAAGGGCGCCAGTGATGGTCAAGTTATGTTGGAAGAGACTCCAAAACACCCCTGTAAGGCTTAGATTCGGGGTCAGGGTCGCTTCGCTGAAGTGTCCTGACCTTTGGTGTTTACATGTCATGCCGCTGGGGCATCACTAGTCCCATACCATGGAGATTGTTACATTTTGCACGGCGTCAAACCACGACCATGATCATGGTCGGTTAAAGAAATGTCAGAATCAGTCAAGGCCGAAACCGAGCCTAGGATCAATGGTGTGACTTGGGATGGCCGCCGCTTGCGCATGGCTGAGAGTTTCTATGCCTAGGAACTTGATTTGAGAGGGCATTGCCCAATGCCCAATGCCAAATAGGAAGCTTCAACAACTTTGCTTACACAGAATACAGCCCTACTTTATTATGCTAATGCCAATCACTGATGCAGTTACTTCCAGTTGATCCATTCGTTTCTTTTGCTTGAAAGCTTTTGGAAGCCCCTAGTTGCAGAGGCCTCGTGAACAGTCCCCTAAACATGCCCATATTTGGCCGCTGTACATAACACTCCAAAGGTACACCTTTGGGAGGCCAAGATGGATAATGATCTCTGGAAAGTAGATGGTGCAAAATCTGCAATGTACATGGCAGGTAAGCGCTGCATGTGGAGGTAGAACGTTTGTGTAAGAACATTCTGAATACTATGACACTGGGAATGCATCATTTGCTATCCAGGAGGCGTACCAAGACAGCAAGCCTCAAAACGCGCGAGAAAGATTGGCAGAACAGCGCAGCATCATTAGTGGTATTCGACATACCTGGTCTGTATTTAGACTCCAGTTTCATCTGCCCTCATGTTCAGAAACCCCAAAGCAACTTGGAAGTGATGCCACTAAATGCGGGGTCGAAACTCATAGATCCCACTTCCTTGTCTTGATGCAAGCTCGATTCAGATGCACGTGGCCCCCTTGACTGAGCGACCGTACCTTGTTTGTGGCCACGTGTGCAGTACGTGGGCAATCCCGGGAGACCTCCATGTCTGTTTCACAGAAACAGCACAGCTAGTACCCCGAAACCACGTCCAAGTCGCATACCGTGCTTTGAAACTGTGTTTTTTTGCTGCTGCTTCCCCTTGGCTCAAATGTACCAGAACGTGTTGGGGAAGGCTGAAAGAAAGGACGAGCATTGCCGGTTCCTCTAGTAGTTGGGAAGGGTTTGGTGACTTGGACGATGAAATGGTATTTTTTGATCTTTTGATATTCTACGTCTTAAAGCAGTCTTTGCAAGCGTTTTTTAGGTATTGCTCCTCCAGTGTCACAATGTGTTTTGGGATCTCTTAGGCTGCTCAAGAAAAATGCAGTTGACTTGGATCTTTTGCAAGTTTAGTACTTATAAACTTATAGACACTTTCCATATCTTTCTGGTGCATCTGCCAGGCCATGTTACATTTGACAGGCAAACCATCTTCCAATGTAAATGATGGCAACATTGAAGCCACTCAACCTTACGTGGTAAGCTTGTCCTGCATCCCCACCAGGAGGCGCTGCAGCTCAATGGTGGATGAACTTCATAGTTCGGAGGTGCGATTTGACTGGCATCCCTCGAAGGTTCTAGAAACCTGAAGAAAATTGAAGACACGGCATATTCTTTGGGATTCTTTGGGTGAGTACTTAGAGTTCATCTTAGTTGAACATTTTTGTTTGGCCATTCGGAAAGTAGCTCGGCATTTGCCATGAGTCCATTCTCACCATTCAACAACAGGATAGCGCCTGGGTGCAAGATGATGCCATGATCTCAGAGCAAGCTGTGGAACGTGCGGATGAGGGAGCATAGCTTCACCCTACGGCAGCTGACAAAAAGATTGTCAGTGCAAGACCTGTCAAAGTCTCCAATCCCCCGTTTTCATACGGTTTAATTGCTTTTTCAGAAAAACTTCCCGGAAACACTTGCTTATTTTCTTTAATTGAGTTTGATTTTCATGTTGCTCTTTTTCCCATTCCAGGGTCAGAGCAATCTCGGTTCATGAAAAGTTCTCACAATAACTACGACACCAGTCCATGATGTTTCGGACACTCTTCGTATCACAGTTCATGGTCACAATGCTGCAGCGAATGACGACTGCATATCACCGTGTTTGCCTCGCGTTTTGGCTGCGACAGTGTCTACAGTATTCCACCAACAGCTCAGGTGGAAAGAATCTGTACTGAAACTTTAGATTTGCACCTGAAGGAACATCAGTTCAATGAAGTTGGGGCCCTCATGGAAAAGGAAGGGCTGAAGGGGGATGTTTGGGAAAGGACTTGTTGGACAAGCTGACGGGACCAGTGAATCAAATTTCAAAAAATACAATGCTTTGGATCTTGGCTCCATTGGAAGATTTATTCCCATTCAAACATGTGAATCTCATGAATTGAATTGTTGCTTTCACATCACATTGGAAGCGTGGCACTAAGGAGATGGTCCCACATTGGATCAACGAGATATGTTGCTTGGCACCATGAGTAGTTTGTACATGAGGACGGCACTATTGATCGGGAGCAGCTACCTCCCCAAATTATCCGAACTTGTGTTTCCACGGCTGATGGGGCAGCAAGATTCAATGACATTTTGGTGGTGTTGTGCTGAACATTTCCACAAATCTGGCGATCGTGCTCCGGGGAAGGGCGTCCGGAGTATCATGTGGCAAGTCTCCATGGGCGTGAATTTCACACAGGGCCGGGTGCAAAAGACGATGGAGTTTCTAGCACCTCTAACATGCTAACCAAAGGGATCTTTTAGCTCATAGGGTGACATTGCTCAATTCAGGAGTGCGAAAATTCATAAACATCTCGAAAGTTCTCAAGCCCAAACCTCATCACATTTTTCATCCAAGGTGAAAGTATCATGCTGAGATTGCACGGCTGACATGTTTTTTGTTTAAACCAATGTTACTGCGTGTGTCACCTTCATTTGCCAAGATGTAATATAGAACCTTTTTTTTGGGTGTTGAGTGCTACAGTTGTTAGGACACTTAAGTCTTGTGATGTGGTTGTGATGCGGCTGCAGCCAGGAACGAACAGAAGAAGCCCTTTAAATATGTGGTTTCTTGCACCTCGGCCCTTGTGAAAAAGCATGAAAACGCTGTGTTGTCAATTTTTTCTTGAACCAAAAACATGAAAGGTAACGACGGTGGTGGAGACAATTGTGAACAGATACTCTAGATGTTGCATTGGCTCATAACCAAAGAGTCAGAGATTCAGACACACCTACTTGAGCCTTTGTACCAACTGCCGGTGGTTGTTCCATGGTACCAGATCACAGGCTTCATGATGCTTTCGTATCTGCAACTTCCTGAGGTATCATCATGCAGAGAAATGGCCAGCGGCCAAGTCTTACCAGAACTGTTGGGGACCACTTGCTGATAGGCATAGCGGCATAGCTTAGGTTTACGTTTGATTACAATTGAATGTACACAATGAATAGGTTTACAATGGACATATATTTCTGTGCAAAGTTAGTTTAATCCGATTTGTCAGCTCCATGGGATGATGGGACCTGCCCCATGAGGTATCTCCCCCCTTATCCTGATATGGGTTTGTATTGTTTTGGTGTGGTTAACTTTAAGTAAGGCTGTGATGTTCGACCCCAAGACATGACACCCCTTATATAATGGCCACAACTCGGGGTGGGCATTCCATAGAGATAGAAAGCATCCGACTTTCTGAAAAGACGGAGCTTGGAAGCTGAAAAAACGGAGGGAGACAAGTTTAATGATTACTATTTGATATTTTTCAATTAGATTACAGTTGTAAGATGTGCGGGGTGCTTAGTGATTCCCTGATGACATTCAAGGTAGTGGTACTGACAAATTCCACTTACTGTAAGGTTTACATTGAATCCTTCGTGTAGGTTTCTTAAAGCTACAGCTGCATTACATAATCAAGGTTTTGCTACAGGATGTATATAATTATATATCTATATGCATAGGACATACGCAAGTTATTCATTTATTCAATTAGTATTACCTACTTTCTGGACATATCATGGATTTAATTTAGTTCACTTGTGGGCACCACTTGGGACATGAGGCGCGGGGCTTCATACTGCCACGTCCTGCTGGTGGGATGCTGGAAATGACGGCGTCCGGAGAACTCAGTGGAGGTGAACTGGTATCTGGGCGGCCCTCGAGCCATTTCCAGCAGGTAGTTGGGAAGATGGTTTTTATATGAGCTGACTGTTTCACTTCCCTGTGCAACATGTCATGTCATGCACCACCAGCTTCCGTTCGGCATGTGCTTTCAGTTTTGGGAGCCAGCGGCAGATATAGTGTGGTGTCAGTGTTTTCTCATGTCTTAGCATTTTTTTCTGTATGACTATGCCGCCGGACACTCGTGATATGTATTGATATGTCACAACTGGCAAGGAAAGGGTTTGGACGCACATACCGAGTCCATTGCTTTTGCTGCCTCTTTTGCCCAAACCGAGCCATCGTGCATGGTGAGGTCTACACCTACATGTGGCCCAGAGAAAAGTCTCCCTCTCAGATGTTGTGCTAATGCTGATGCTCTCCCAGTAGCCCTGCAAGCCTGGTCTTCGATGGAGTGTATAGATGTGGCTCGTGGCATTTGAGGTCAAAGGATGTTGTGAACAAGTCCATGTATTGCATCTTGGGTGCACTCCAAATGGATTTTGGAACTGATGCTTGCGCTATTGCTCACCTGCTGTTGTAGGTTGACTGATGCGACCACATTGAAAATCCAAATGAATCAAGTGGATTCAAATGGTCATAATGCTGTAAAACAGCTATGAGCAGCTTCATAAATGAATGCCGGCATTTGAAACCTAGGCATTGTCACGGTCTTCGGCCTGGAGTTCTGAGAATTCGCTGCGACAGTTTCACTGAAAAAAACCGGAGCAAAGGGGGCAAGGGTGGCTGGCAGAAGAAGGACTTGATTAGGATAGCCTGCTAAATACTGTATCCCAAGAAGGGCAATGCGTATCTGATAAATCAGAGGAATCTTCTGACTTGGTTACTTAGTCGCATTATCTCCTTGAAGTGTTTGCGTTGAGTTGCCACCTCTTGAAGTCGTCCAGTTTCACCAGGGAGCTCTTGAACTCACTCGTGGTTGAAGTGTGTTGAGGTCATAGTAGAAGGTGTTAGATGTTAGCATTCCAAAACGGGGGAGTACCAAGTGCTGCTCCGGTAGGGACGAAGCCACGCCATGGAAAGCAACTAATGGGATACCTTCGTTGATATCGGCTGGGTTGGTTGGTTACCAGATAAATGGGAGTGGCCGTTGGAAAATGAGACACCCTGGCTTTTGCCCACGCTTGTTGAGTGCTAAGTGCTAAGCTAATCTTTCAGATAGGTCATTCTGACCTGGCAGTTCATTGCAGAAGATTGAAGCAATTTGCCCCATCCGCTGGCGTGGACATGCGTCACCGCGAAACGGAACAGTGCCCAGGCAAAAGCTGTCACGTTGGGCGATGGAAAAAAGGATGAAAGGATGAGTCACTGAGTCGCAGCATGTCATGCTGAAAACTCGGAAGTCAAAGCTGACCAATCTTTTCTCCAATAAAAGCACGCTTGCCCCTGCCGGGTTTTTGAATTTTGTATCAACATTTAAAATTTGGCGCTTGTGATCGAAAGACACTTGGCCAGTTTTTCATTCACTATTGGGACTTCATCCAGCCACAATGCGGACACCAGCGGGAATGTCGGACCTTGTGGCATTTTGCAGCAGCATGAGATAGTTGAATTGCATGCGGACGAAATCAGTCCTTGAACTGAACCAAGCTGGCTTTCTTCGGATCCTTCTATTAAGTTTTTGGACGCAACACCACTGGTAATTACAAAGTGAAGATATAAACACACACACACAAACCGTTGCTTAAACGGACCTGTTGTGACGTCTTTTAGATCTTTGAGTACACCTCTCTAGCCTAGCCTTACAAGAGGAAAGAAGTTGGTTGACAGACACCATCCCAGGTTGTGTTGGAACTACGTGTCTTCAAAAAGAAGCTTTCGTTTACACTCTTCCCAGCGAGCCTTTAGCCATGGTGTGCGATGAGGGTGCAGATTCAACACCAACATTGCCTGGCGGAATACCTAGCTCTACATCCTTTTCTAAAAACCTTTTAAAGGGAACCGCACAAACAAAGAAACAAACAAAGATAATCTCTCAGAGACATGTTTCATACAAGTTCTATATGGAATTTATAATAATTTATATATTTTATATGATTTTATCGTCTTGACGTGCAGCTTATCAGAGTTTATCAACATTTGTCAGTTGGGTCTTTGGGGCTTAAGGCGGAGCGATGCCTCAGATGGATGTGCAAGATGTATCGATGGAGGTTGGAGTGGATTGGGATGCTGGAATTGATGGAAATCATGGACAAATTTATAAATATGAAACTTATGAAAGATGCACCCCCCAAAATATATGTAGCCTCAATCTTGGTACAATCCAGCTTAATCATGGTAAGTTTTTTTTTTTGAATCTTATTGATAACCTTTTGCAGCGTAACTTGGGATTTTAGGGTGCTCCTGTTTGCCCATTGTGGAGATCTGAGCTTGTTATGTCTTGTTACGTCTTTTCACCTAGTCCCTTGCGCTGTGTCTGGTGGTGTAACAGTTGGACATGAGGCGTTCAGGGGGGACGCCACATATTTCCATTCGATTCAAGTTGGAAGTGATCCTTGTATAATCATCAAGACCTTTTGCTCCCGCCCAAGAGCTTCCCAATGGTAATTCGGAAGGGACCATTTTCCAAGAAGCCAATGAAATCCACGCGGCGTTCCCTGATGGCTGCCTTCCACACAAATCGTCTGACCGTTGCAGCTGGATGCCTTGTCGGAAAAGATTCAGCGCCTCTCTGAGCAGGCGAGGCGAACGGCGGGGAGTGTTACACATTGTTACACAACTGGGTCCTTAAACTGGCACTTAGATCTTAGATGACTATGGTTATAGTGTGAAGTTTCAGGTTGGTTTGTCTGACAAACCGATTTCCGGACTTCGTCACTCGCCAACTATGGCAGAAGATAACTGTAGACTGCAGACTGGCTCTTACTACATGCTGGAATGACATGGAAATTGTTATATAAAGGGTAAAAAGCTGATGGAGGTGTGGGGGTGAAGGTGGCTGCCTTGGTCGGGAGGGCTGGTTTGGGATGTAAAGTGGGTTGCAGTGGAGAGCGAAGATGTACTCATGTTAATACGCAATATGATACATTGTTGTAATACAAGATCCGTTGCGTACTGCGTACTCTTTAGACATCTCTGGACATTTGCTGGGACTCATCCCATTGACAAGATCCCGGACATCTCACGGCACAAGCTCGAAGTTGCTGCTAGATATGTTTGATGTGGCTATTTGCTCACTGGAACCCTTTTGTCCTTTTGATTTTGGCATCAGAGCGGTTGTTTGTCAAAAGTCCTTGATGGCGCGTGGCGGCCCATGCATGAGTGGAATCAGCAGTTCATGATAGTTGATGATAAGAGAATAGAAGAGATCATAAGACATAATAGAACATCTTGAAACATCTTGAAAGGCCTAGTGGTTCCTTTTCCGGCTTATCCCATGCCGTATGCCAGTGAAGCAGCGCTAGTCATAAACACAGCAGATACGTTGGGCCAGGAACGGGCACTGAGCCGAAGAATGGCCTGCAGGCCGGAAGCCCCATCCCAAGCCATAACTAGTTAAATGCAGGATCCCTAAACGGTGCCATCCACTGCAACATGCTCGGCCCATTGAAATCATGCAACAAAAGTGGTTATATAGTATTTATATAGTTATATATTCCACTATATCGTGTATACGCACATGTATGTGGAGAGCATATTTTGTGGACACTTGCAGGGACAGCAAAAAGTGGGTGGATGATTTGGGGCAAGGACAATGCACTTCACATTTGAGTGTTGGACCAAGATTCAGCAGGTCCTTAAACATCCTTAAAAGATTGGACAATCTTTGTTACTACTGAGATTGTGTTCGGTTCATGTCCATCACAATCATTTGTATCGGCTGCGTTTAGCAGTTTAGCCGTAAATGGGGGGCCCTACGCAATTCATCCAATGCACCATGGGTTAGCCTGCAAGCCACGTGCCCAGCACAGTGCGCCCGGCATCACCTGAATATTCCTTCGAGTTTCAAGTGTCGCTTTGCGGGGGTGCATGAATAGGTGTATTGCAGAAATGAGATGTTGTGATGCGGAATATCAATGTTCAATGCGCTCAATCAATTCGTAAGATGGTTTGAGGGAGAAGATGATGATGGTCATATATATATATATACTAGAAACAGACAGAAATTGTATACAAGAAAAGCGACGTTGATGAGGAAGCTAGGTTCGTAGAAAGCACGCACTGTTGTTTCCCATGGCCATCGTTGCTCTCGGTTTCGCCTTCGCACTGTGGCACAGGTTCCAAAGTGGGACAGCCTCGACAACAGAAAGGGGAACATTGTCATGGGCGCAGAGAAGCAAGGTGGGAGGTTGGTGCTACATACCCCATGAGTTTTATGAGGATTCCTATCTGAAAGTCAGATGATTAACACTAACATGAAGGACGTCTCTTTCCCATCAGGTGCATGTTTCAAGAGACGGAGCTTCAGCTGTAGATTCAATATTGCATAATATTGCAAGAAACATTGGGATCACACCTGTGAGGTCCATTGTTGCAGGTCTATTGTCCAGCAGCATTTCCTTTAAGTATATTATGATTGGACATGGCTCAATCTCACAGAAACCAACAGCCCCAGTCAGCTGAATATCATTTAATAAATTGAATACAATGCCGAACAGTAGGAAAATTGGTAAGGAAAACTACAAAGCGAAATGAACAACATGAGTAACACATCAAATCGAAACAGATCAGAGCAAGTTAGAAACCATGAGATAAACAGAAGTCACACGGACAAGGAAAGGATTGCGAAAGGTTGAGAAAATCTGACCTGGCAATACATGTTTGAAACATGAAACATTTTGAGAAAAATGAGAAAACACGAGACATCAGAGTGCAGAAAGGACCACTGGCCACCCCCACCATTTTCAACAAAGGCGAACTTGAGTCAACGATGCCCACCCTTTGCAGACCGAAAGCACTTGACTGTTTTTCCACTCCCACTTGATTAGTTCGTTCGTGTAGCACTCAAGTGATGTTTACATATTTTGAAACTCATGGCATGTGATTTTCATGTTTCCATGTCATTTCTCAAGTTTTCACCCTTTTTTAAATTAAACTTTTGATCATGATCACTTGTTTTCTCACTCTTGAGTTTACGATTTTTGTGTTGGAAAATGGTGGCTGGTGTTTCTGTGTGCTTGTTGTGCTTTCACTGTTGTGAGCAGCAGGAGAATGAGCAACAAGAGAAGCAACAATTATTTTTACTAAATCATGTTTCCAAGAAAATTGTCCACATAAACCATGGCAAGCATCAATATACAAGTTCATGTTTCAATCTATTTGACTCGCAATTGGTGGGTTATTTGCATGCTTGTGCTTGTGCCTTTATGCATGCTTGTGCCGTTTGATAACAGATCCTACACCGCAAAGGGATGCTAGATGCAACCATCATGTGACCCATGTTGCATGGGACGTCTTTTTGTGGAGCCTGACAAACCCAAGTCATGATCTTCCATTGTAGTTGTCCGTGCGTGGAGTAAGAGCCAAAAAACCAAGATCAATGCATATCAATTATATAAGCATAGCATACCAGAAGATGCATACAACTGTTATGCTCCATAGCCATTTGGCCTCAAGTGGAACGAGTACTGCATCCTCGCCTCCACCGACGACCAACGACCACTGTCAGAACGCCATGTCCAAGAAGTCGCCGGGAGACTTTATCAAGCAGGTGCTCGGCCGGCCGGTGATCGTGAAGTTGAACAATGGAGCGGATTATCGTGGGATTTTGTCGTGCCTTGATGGCTACATGAACCTCGCCATGGAACAGACGGAGGAGTATGTGGATGGCCAGCTGAAGCACAAATATGGAGACACCTTCATCCGAGGGAACAATGTGTTGTACATCAGCGCGCAGCCTAAGAAATAACAGCAAGTGGATTTCACGACCTGTAAAAGATAGATGTCCCGTTCCAAACGGCGGGGTTGGTGGCTTATAGCTGTGTGTTTTTTTTGCTCTAAAATGCTGCGTGGCTACAGAACCGAAACACAACAGACTCTCAACAGATGTATTGGTAGGCCATTGCTGATCGGATAGTGCTTCGGCATTTACTTTCCGTCATTTCCCCAAAGCGGGAAGCTTCACGATTTTGATGTTCTGAACATAAAATCACCCATTTCGATGTGTCTACAGTGAAAAAATGTCAAAAAAGGAGTGTTGGCCTGAAACATGGCACCATTAGTGCAGGCAAACTATTGATAATCAGCAACTTGGTCCCTAAATTGAGCCAGGCAAACCTGCAAAACCTCAAGGTGGCCAAACAAAGGAACCAAGACTTGGAAGATTTCTGTCTGAGACCCAAGGGGTTGGCCTTGGGGGGGGATGTTTGTATGCGGTATTGCAGAGGTCCTCCCAGTTTCCTATCAAATGTCTATGGGAACTTCAAGGATGTGGAAGGGCCCTTCCATGTCCCATGTATGGGTGGGGTGGGAGGTGATCATTGGATGGCATGGCTCCGAGGGGGCACCTTGTTTGGTCCTCAGCTTCAACTGATCAACGTGACTATGAGCAACAGCTGGGAGCTTTGAAGCATGCTTCCGCAACAGTGAGCATGCCATTGACTTGGGTTTCAATTGCCAACTGATCTACATTTCTTGAACTTAATCGCTCCTCTGACAAAACTCTGCGTGGGAGAATCAAGATTCGGGGAACTGCACGGACTATGTAGTTATCTATCTATCTATCTATCTATCTTTCTTTCTTTCTATCTATCTATCTATCTACCTATCTATCCATCCATCCATCCATCCATCCTTCCTTCCTTCCTTCCTTCCTTCCTTCCTTCGATCTTTGTTCTTAGTATCTCCGTACTAGTCTTCCTAGTATATGCGCCAGTTTCATACAGTGCCATAGCGCAGTGCATAGCAACGTTATGGTACTGTAATATTTTGGGGCTTTGGTTGGTTGTAAGATATGGAGGTTCGGGACGGAGACGATTCCCTTTTGAGGCGTGAGGGGGCTGATGCTGTGGCCGTGTGCCGTGCGGGGGCCAAGATGATGGGCAAGTCACAGAGCTAATCATGTGAGCATATACCATGTATGAATCTATGCAGTGGGCCATTGCATCATGTAGTGAAACGCCTTTGTCATTCGCTTTTTGGCGTGTTTGTTCTTGCAGCTTTTACCGGAAGAGCATCCTTCCTCCCTTCATGGTCTTCATCCTTTCAGGGGTACTAAGGAGTCGTCGGATGTCGTTGGTTTGATATTTTCGTTCGTTGAGTGCCTTTCTTCGAGGTGAAACCATAGGCTTTTCATTCATGACTTCCTTCCTTCCTTCTTCCTTCACACGTTGGCTTCTGAGGCGAGCAGTTTTTTGAGTCAGTGGAAGCCATGCTACCTGCCTGGGGTGAGCTAACCAGCAGGTGCACCCTAGTGGCCCAGGGGAGACATGGAGCAGCGGTATGTTGTGGTGAAGGTAAATGCACGACATAAAAGGGGTTAAAAAGTCAGTTGAATATGGAAACCGAGATACAATCTAAAGAGTAAATGATTAATCTAATTTGGTAAAGGCGCACAGGAGGCAAATTTTCTATGAAGGAGCTGGACCCATTTCATTGGTTGGGTTTCTCATTGTTCCTTCCCAAGGGTGCTTACCAAATCTAAGGCCATACTTTTCCCTTATCGGAAGTAAGGTTGTCCAGTGTCTGAGGCCGAAACATCCTTGGATTTCCGGCTGCAATATTTTAAAGATAATTCTAGATATGTTTTATATATTTTTTCAGGAATCACAACGCATTGAAGTGGTGGATCATCATACCCTAAGATGATCTAAGATGGAGATGTCAGCTGTGAGTCGCAGAGTTGAATGAGACAGGGAGACGCAAGTAGCGGTGTCAGAGGCCAAGGTGCAACTTCAGGCGCTGCAACTGGGGAAAGATGGGGCACATGCACAGCTAGAGAACATCTGGAAAGGTTCGTGAGAGGAGGAATGACAGTGACATAGATGGGTGGATAATATAGTGAATGCGCCAGTTGGCTGCTTGATAGATTTGCGCCCATCACTCCATCACCTCTGGTTGTAATGGATTGAGTTTGTTGGGAACTCAAACCCAGGCCGGGAGACATCTCTGAAAGCTGAAACGAAGAACTCTGAGCACCATGGACCAACCAGATCCAACCAGCATATTTTGAGCAGCTCAAGTGCATTCCTTAAGGTACCATGTCACTGATATTTGCAATCTCATATCACAGAATTAATTAACCGCCGACCCCTTTGCTTGGGGGTTGATTCATCTTGCGTTTCCAAGCAATGCGGTTAGCTTTTGTTGGCTTCCCCTTGCCATGGAAGTTCATGTGGAAGTGAACCATCGCGACCGGCAGCTGCACATCACCAAAGCTGTACCTCGAAAGAAATCATGCGAAACCATGACAATTTGATGCGAAACCATGACGATTTGGGCCAGAGCAGACCTGTGAGACTTACTACATCTCTCTACTACAAATGATCTTTTGGCTAGACGAGGAATGCATGATTATGTGCTGCAGGAAACTTGTGTGTACAAAGAAGCTGCAGCATACAACTTGTATATAAATGTGCACGCGTGACTGCAATCAGAAGCCAGCAGAGCCAAGCGGAAGTTAAGTAGCTTTTCTACGGTGTGAGGGGAGAACACTGGTGCAACTGAAGTTGTGCTGATAAGACCGACCCAGGGGTCGCTGCTACGGCTGTGAACTAAGGATGCACTTGAAAAGGACCTGCGAAGGGGTTCAGATATGTTGAGACAGGTTGGGTTTGAGAATGTGCGGAGCATTTTGGTAATCTGATGGGCTCCTTTACAATCGCCATGTCCGGTCGTGTGAGCTTTGAGTTTTTGATAGCGTTTTGTCCACTGATTTTGGCTGCTGGCCATATGTGCTTCCTGAAGTGATGTCAGCAGGAGACTCTCCAAATATCTGATGCGGAGATGTGTTTGAGCCTTCCTTCTTTGGCGCAAGAAGCAACTTCGAAGCAAATGGCCCTGGTTGGATGAAAGTCAGGATGAGCATGAATGAGCTAAATATGCCAAAGTGTCCAGTGGTCCAGGAGGGTTAGTATAAAATCGAAGATTTGTCAGAGTTCAGAATTTGCATGTATGTTATTAGTATATGATATGTTATTATATGTTATTACTGTAGTTATTTCCATTATTATTTTGTTGTTATTTTCATGTTAGTTTCATATTTCCATCACTGCTGAGTTGCCATTTTCCACCTCTCACGACTCCAGGTGGCCAAACGTACCACTGGCATCGCGCCTGATCAATTGGTGGAGCCCTTGCGGGAGCTCTGCATGACCGGCTGTGCCGAAAGTGCCAAGGAGGTGAAGGATAAAGATGTGGAGCCAGGTGAGGTGAAGAAGTTTGGGAGTTGGAGATGAGTTTGGGGAGGTTGGAAAGCTGAGATTCTGTGCTGATTTTTGAAGTACTTAGTGTTTGACATGCCAGGTGAACGCTCAGATGAACAGATTGACACAACTCTCGAAGGTTGGGTTCTGTTGCAGGTTCGAAGACAAGCTGTCTTTTCGGATAGGGCCCTGAGACAGTTTTTCGGATGCATGCTGGAGTTAGCAACATGCCAAAACATCTAAGAGCAATTCTACAGAAATACAGCACTAGACTATACGACATATCAAATTATATATGCATATTACATAATATGATTATCTACATGCCTTCATTATAGGAGCACCACACATCCACGGTGAAGGTGCCAAACCTTTCCCTGAAGGAGACCCTTTGATGGAGCAAGTCATTTCTGTGCGATTGCTTGGTGGTGATGCTTTGGGAAGCTACAAGGTGGCAACTGTGAAGACTGTGGCGCAACTGAAGTGCCTCGAACATTCAGCATCCAAGATGAGAAGATGTCAAGGAAAGGACGGCCTTTGTTAGGCTAGGTTTCATGCCAGAGATGAGATCCTCTTTGTTCAGAACCAAAGGACAGTGGTTCTGAGAAGGTAGCACTGCCTCACACACAACACACATTTGCCCGTGCAATCATTGGCAATCTCTGAGGTCCAGGGTGTTCAAGGAAGCGCATTTCCCTGTTTCTCAACAACAAGTCACTTATGGCGATCAGATTCTTCCAGATGTCCAACGTTTCTCAGAACTTGGAGGTGGGAGGCACATGAGGCGGTTTCTCTCTGACCATAGGATGTTTATCTCACCCTGTAGGTGAGATGGTGCTCGAATTGCAGCTTCTTCTTATCAGTGGGGATGCCTACAGACATCAACAGAACACATCTCGGGAATCAGATTCAATGATTCAAGATATTGCCCCTAGAAACAACGGTACTTTCGTTGGCGAAGCCTGCCGAAAGCCGGTCAGTTCTGGTTATCGCAGGTTTCGTCTCTGCCGAACTTCCGAATTTAGGTTTCACACCAAGGCTCTTCCATTCACTCTACACCGTTAAATGTCAGAGCTGCTGAAATACAGATACAAAAGCCATCAAAACAAACACCTACTGGTGACTCCGTGTGCCAAAAAAATGTTATGACACATGAATTCCTTACTTATGATCATTATTATCACTATGATTGTACCACTGTTATGAATTATATATGACTTATTCAATATCTTTTTTGTTTTGCCTTGTATTAGTGTCTCAGGGAGATTTTCAGCCATTCTTGGCTACCATTGCCACCTTGGTAGCCAAGGTCCCAGCTGTTGCCGAGTTGCCTTTCGAATGCGGCCGCCCAACCAACGTGAAGCCGAGCTGCCAGTGGTGTGGCGAGCTGACACGGTGGAGGCCGCGGCTTAGCTGGCCGTGATTTAGGGTCTACTACATCTTACTCATATAATGTAGATTTGTAGATATTTGTAGATCATTTAGCTCATTTATATATTTGATTTTTGTTATGTCACTTTATAGTCATAGTATGATATTTTGTGATGTTTTGCAGATTATTATTATAAGTCCAATAATCAGATTCATGTTTTTCTGGATTCTTATCATTGTTTTTATATCGATATATATATATATATAATGAAATATATGTATTTTTACTCCAGCTGGATTTAAATGGATTTGTCAAAAAGATCGAATCATGGACGGATCAAGATGAACATGGAGTGTGGAGCTTGCAAATGTCAACCGCCGTTCACAAGCATGCATTGAAAGCAGGCCATGTTTTCAACGGCGAGATAGCGCAAAAGTATCATAGTAACCTGGGCCCACTAGGCCCATCGTAATCCATTGCAACTTGTGGCACGATTGTGGCACGATATTTTTCCATGGGAGACTGTGACCTTTAAGCACTTGTATCTCTGCGTCAACCTCACCCTGTCAGGCACAAGTGTCGTTGGTGGATAGCAGCGCATGGCACGGCAGGAGAGCACCTGAATTCATTCGGTGGGCAGACCTGCATCCATTTCACCAAAGCCCCTCTGAAGTTGTTTCAGTTTATGTTTTGTAGATATTGGTGCATTTTCGGACTGCTAATATATCATCTACGTTTCGACTTACTTTACCTTTTGCAATTCCACTATTTTCCCTCTACATACTTTGGCTCGCCCTTCTCCCCATTATATTGTATAGATTTATAGGTTATGTGGCTGGGGGTTGCCCAGCGGTAGCGCGGCCATTTGGAGGGGCGAGTCCAACTCCAGCTATGGGTCGGACTTTGGTAGAATAATGATCAAGGTTGTTTCAAAGGGAACCCTTTGAGAAGGAAATGCATGAAGAAAGCAAGACTGTATACCAATCTTTGGACGGAGAACAAAGGTTTTGACGATAAACATTCTTATGAAATGATTTGTTATGATGAATCAAGATATAGTAATATGACTTAATATGGCAGAGTTTGATGGTAACGTAGAGAACTTTTTTGTCTTTTTTAATTTAGAAATGAATTAGATGATCTTGTTGTTATTCAATCCACAAACCTAAAGAAATGTTGAATGATTGATATATCAGAATTGAATTCATTTGTATATTGATGGGCTTCGCAAAACCGGCGATGCCCAGGGCACAAGCCACGATTGTTGTTGTTGGTGGTTCTTAGAATCCTTGTTGTTGTTGTTGTTGTTGCTGTTGTTGTTGTTGTTGTTGTTGTTGTTGGTTCTTAGATTTGCTGTTGTTGTTGTTGTTGTTGTTGTTGGTTCTTAGATTTGTTGTTGTTGTTGTTGTTGTTGTTGTTGTTGTTGTTGTTGTTGTTGTTGTTGTTGTTGTTGTTGTNTTGTTGTTGTTGTTGTTGTTGTTGTTGTTGTTGTTGTTGTTGTTGTTGTTGTGTCGAGGTACCGCGCGCGCGCGCGCCAAAAGATGCTTTGGCGCGCGCGCGCGCGCGCGCGGTACCTTGAAGCGTGATAGCAACAAGAAAAGTAAGCCAAAACCATGGTATTTACACTATTTTTTCAACATGCTAAAAATTTATCACAAAAGGAATGAACATGCGAAACACCCATGGTATTCCGTGATTTTTCCACTTCAGGTGCAAAAACTAAAGTTTAATGTATGTATAAAAAAGGCGCCCAAAACATTGTAATTTGCAGTGTTTTCGGCTCCTACCAAGAACAAAACAACGCTATTTACGATGTTTTCTTACCCTGGGAGCCCCGAAATCGCGCCAAAACATTGGTATTTACGGTGTTTTTGCTACGTGTGCTTTTTTGGGTGTAGCAAAAACACCGCCATTTGCGACACCTTGGCAAGACAACATGTCCGAAATGCTGTATTTTACAGTGTTTTTGAACCACCTCTTAAAAAACACTGGTATTTACAGTGTTTTTAGAAAACACATGCATAAAACACCGTAAATAGCGACGAATTCAAAGATTGCATCTTCCATGGCAACAAGCCACAAAAAGCAAAAACACCGATATTTACAGCGTTTCTGCGCAATGATTTTTTTTTAAAAAAATGCTATTTTTGGACAATTTTTGGCTTCTGAAGCTTCCCAAAAACAAAGAAGGGGGTACCCCCCCACCCCCCTTCCACATCTTAAATTTTAAGATATTTACCAAGTCAAAAACATGCTAATTTTTGGAGCTCGAGACGCGCCCGGGGCGTCATTTTTTGACGGTGTTTACGATGTCTTTTGCACCGCCCTAAATTTTTGCATTAAAAAAATGCAACTTCAAAAATTATCAAAAAAATCACCAAAAAATCCATTTCCTCCTGGTGTTTAGCTTTTTGGCGATTCTGCCCCTTGCTTCAAACTAGCCCCTCCCAAGGGCCATTTTTGACGGTATTTGCGATGTTTTATGCACATCAAGCACTCTTCAAAAATGAGCCGTTTTTATGCCTCCGGGGGAGGGTCGGCGGCACGCAGCCGTCCCCCTATAGCTAAATCCGGCGATGCACAAGGCATCTGATGCCGGGCATATTGGAGCGCATGGCATG
>DF244484.1:2580-22013 GCA_000507305.1 Breviolum minutum Mf 1.05b.01 | reverse complement strand
GGTTCTTCATCGTCGCTCAAGACATCTTCCTCCGGAATGGGTTTTTTAGGTTTTCTTTTTGGAGGCATCTCGTATATTTATTTTTAGATAATTTAAACTTATTTTCAGTAGTTCTAATGTAGCATAGCAACAGGTTTTGATTTTGTTGTCTCGGACTATTGGAAATTTGGTGTCGTCAATAATTCTGTTTTCCATCTCGTTTAGTGAAGTCATATACATCTCATATTCCGCCAGCGTCATAATAATTATATGATAATATTATTTACCATTTAATTATTAGTCATGCTCGGGGGAAATAAAGCGAATTCAGTAGGGTCAAAAAGGGGTTTCCGGTGTATCCGTATTACTTGATTGCTACTATAAGACTGCCTGATGAATTCTGTCTGTATAGCATAGGAGACGAAATCGGGAAAACTAATTAACCGCTTATGGGGGCAAAATGTCTCAGTCTGTCCCATTCGCCTTACATCCCTTTTCAGGCAAAAGGATGAGTGTTTTTACAATATTAAATATATTTTTATTTCTAAATACATTTAATAGACAAAATCATATGGACGACAACGACGCTTATCCCGTGATAAAACCCCACAAGATGAAGGAATACGAGTTCAAACAGTCCAAGTTCAGTGTAGCACCGAAAATCCCCTTCTCACAGATAGTGGTCGGCCCGAGTGGGTCGGGAAAAACGATACTGCTACAGAACATGGTCTTGGACATCTACAGAGACTGCTTCAGTAGGATATACATCTTCTCTAGTTCCATCCACGTGGATGGGGTATGGACACCCGTCAAGAAATACATAGAGAACAACCTGAAGATAGACACCGAAAAAGAGAGAGTGTATTTTGACGACTTCAACCCGAGAGACCTTGAAAACATCCTCAACCTCCAGAACAAAATAACACAGTATCAGAAAGACCACGACTTCAAGACCCTCTATTCCGTGTTAATCATCATTGACGACTTCGTGGATGACACGCGGTTCTCAAGACATAACTCTCTTTTGAACGCCCTTTACATCAGAGGGAGACATTTCGGTTGTAATATCATCAGTTCCACCCAAAAGTTCAACGGACTATCTACGATAATAAGGGTCAATTCAAGACAACTCTTCTTCTTCAAGATGAGGAACTACAAAGAGATACAGACGATGATAGAGGAACTGTCCGCTTTGTTGGTCAAGAAGAATTTGCTGAAGAGCGAAAGGAACATGATGAACGCCAGAAACACCCTGTTGGAAATTTACGAGAGGGCGACCGAAGAGAGGTTCAGTTTCCTCTTCGTCAATCTGATGAAGAGCGACATCAACGAGGTCTTTATGATTAAGTTTGACAGGAAGTTCATAGTGGATGAAGACGAAGACGGGGTTCTTGACGAAAATCCCGATATTCAATGATATTATTTTTATTTCAAAGATAATATCATTAAATCAACGAGTAGGAACAGAGATTTATCGCCGGAAGTTTGTAGAGTATCTTGTCGGACTTGCTCTCCTTGACCTTCCTCATCTCCTCGTAGAGTTCCAATATACAGGTCTTGAACGCCTTGTCCTTCTTACTCAATTCCTCATCTTCTATGTCTTTCATCTCGTCAATGTGAGATACGCTTTCTTGAACACTATTACGATTACCCATATTTATATATATTAATCTACATTTTTACTTTTACTTTTTGCTTTGGGTTTGACTTTCTTGACACCGTTCTGAAGTTCATACACGGACGCCTCCAGATGTTCCACCTTGTTAAGCGTCTCCTGAAGTGCTCCCCATAATACTAAAGATAATTTCATATAATTAATACTTAAATATGCTTCTCCTTCATCTTTTTTAGGTTTAGTTTCTTTTACAATATTTTTAAATTCTTTTGGTAGATGTTTTTGTAAGTGTTGTGCTATAAATCCGTATTTATCACTATCTTTATATTTTTCATCTTTATATTCAAAAGTTTTTATTTTAACATTTTTAATACAATCACAATAATTACTTTCAATATCTTTAACATTCTTTTTTAGTCTTTCATCCGATACAGTTGTATCTACAATATTACCTATCACTGCTATATTTGTATTATCAATCGGAGCATTAAAATCTAAAGATTGGTCAGTATAATTCCATCTCATATATTCTACTCTGGCATCCGCCGACACAACACTACCATAGAAGACTGTATCTATTTGTCTTGTCCTGTTTCGGTAATCGTTGGCATACACATCAGGTGCTGTAAGAGCGTGTCCGACGGCAACTTCTACGAGACTTGATTGGTCGTTCAATCTGAAAAACTCTGTTCCATTCCTTCTAAAAATTAAATCACTATCGCCATTTGTATCAATTAGATTTGTTTTTACGCTACTGATTGTCGTTTCTCTGTTTAAACTAATACCTGCGTGAGTAATTTGAAAATTAGCACTTGTTGAATTACCAACATAAAATCTCATTACACTATCAGCATTGTGTAATCTAATATCAGCGTATTGAACACCACTTGAAAATTGATTAATTTGTAAATTATTAACTCGTAATTGGGCGTTTGCTCTTAATTGTTTGCTTAATATAATTGCTTCTATTTCTGTTGGTGTCCCATTAACATCTTCTGTAAATTTATCTAATGCCATAAATTGAACATCGTTTCTTTTAAATACTAAGTCATTATCAGTGGTTGTATCTATAGTATTAGTTCGTAATTCATATGCTGTTCCTACTATAACATTTCTTTGAAAAGAAACCGCATCATTTGACATTTCACATACTATTGTCTCACCTCCACCTTCTCCTACTCTAAATCTTATCATTGGATTATCGGCAACTGGATGTAAATTTCTAATATCAAAAATATTGACACCACCTTCTAAACTCGGTGTCATTGTTAGTTTATTTGCTACATCAATAGTAAGTGAATTTGCTAAATGTAATGGTTGGTTTATATCAACTCTATCACTTTGAAAAGTAATATAAGAAACATTATTTCTTCTAAAATCAAAATTAGCATTTGTATTTCGTGTATCTATAAAATCAACTTTTAAACCGTTATTACCTTGTATTTGCCTTTCAGAAAAAAGAAACGAATTATCAACAATCAAAGATGTTGAACCATTGTTTGTAAATCTTATTTGGTTATTAGTTGCTTTATTATTTACTAATTCTAAAATATCTTGTCCATTATCATTTCTTGTTGTTATGTATCTTAACAAGTTTGATGTAGCATCTAAATATAATACTTTAGTTGATTTCATTATTAAATCTTCATTCAATTCAATATTTTTAGATAATTGTAGTTCATCATCTGAAGCATTAAACCTCATATATTCAACATCATTATGTTTAAAAATAATATCATTTGTAATAATATGTGAGTTGAAAGTATCAGCATTACATCCATCAGCATTTAAATCACCATCACTTGTTAATAAAGATACTCGTAAAGTTCCGTTAATATGAGCACTGCCATTACAATAAAAATCATCCGATGCTGTTGCTGGTGCTACGGCGTTTAATATAATCTTGCTGTTTCCATTTGTCGGGTCTAACCTCAAATTTCCTGTTATGTCTTGTGGATTACTGACATTCAGTTTAGTATTGAGTAGATTGTCCGTTTCTGTTTGTGTGTAGTAGTTTGATAAATCTACATTACCACCACCACCACTTGCAACGGCAGTATCAACATACTCCTCCGTCGCCAGATTGGAAGAACCCGTAATCAACAGTTTGACAAACTCCGTCCCAACTATTCTATTGCCTCCGTCCATTGTCAGACTTGTCATTTCTATATATACCATTATTTAGATTTTTATTATCGTCGTTTTTTCACTTTACTGTTGAACATATTCTGACATAGATTGTTGTATTTATCCTGTTTCTGTTTGATGTATTCGTTCTGAAGCAACTGATAATGTTGTCTCACATCATAGACTGGGTTTCGCTCAATGACAGGTTCTGGTGGTATGGGTCTCTCCGCTACTGGTTTGGTGATTAACCTCGGTTGAGGTTGTTGCTTCGCTTTGGGTTTCGCTTGCGGTTTCACGGGTTTATTTTCCAAAGTCCCCTGACAGTTCTTTTCGTGGGAATAGCGGTAGGTTTTCAAAGTCATCTCCTTATTACATTTCTTACACTTGACCTTCTTATCTAAAACCTTGGGTTGTTTGGTTTCCTTCTTTGGTTCTTCCTCTTCTTCTTCTTGTTTAAACTCTTCGTTTATAATTTCGTTTGTTGGATGCTCTTCTGCTACGGTTTCTAACTCTTGCTCTCGCTCTGGTTGTGGTTGTTGTGTCTCTTCTTCGTTTTGTTGAACCTCTTGCTCGCCTGCTTCGTTTGTTAAACCAACGACTTTAACGCCACTCATAAATGTTTCTATATATTTTCTTATAAAGAAAAGATACGGAAAAACTAATAACTCGGATGCTCAAATATCAAACTGAACTGGACGGGGATGTCGTAAAGGTTGAGGGTGTTGCTCTTCTCATCCGTTATTCTGAAGTGTAGGCGTTTCAAGTTTTTATCAGAGACGTCAATGTAGTCGGCATACAAAGGAGCGGAAGTGTCGGAAATGACCCCACCCAGTTGTTGGTCTATGATGACCTTCCTGACGATTGAAGAAGAATAACTGTTAGGAGACGAATAGTGGTGGTCTGTGAGTTCCTGACAGTTTATAAAGACCGCCCTGAAAGGCACTAAATTCAGATAGGAAGAAGTCCAAGTAGATAGAGGGTTAGTTTCAACATAGTTGCTCAAAAAGTAGTTAATGGACTTGGGACTGTTGCTGTCATACTCCGCCGTTCCCCTGTTCCAAGTGCCACCTACATAAGTAGAGAGTTCTTTGTCGGTCGGGATTTTTATCTCGTAAGTGTCGGTGAAACCACTCGCTACTTTTATCTCTACCGTCCTAGTGGCGGAACTGTAAGCATAAACGAACATATCGGTCTGTTCCCCGTTAGTCGCTTCGTTCATCTTCTGGACTATGTCAAAACACAACTGCTCGGCAAAATAAATTTTGTTGGACAGGTCTATGATGTAATTACCGAAGAGAGACCCGTTCTTATACAACATAAAGTATAACTTCTCGTAGAACCCTACCTCTGTCGTTTTCCAAACAGCAGGAATGCTCACTTCGGTTATGAACAATTTAGTCCCGTTCGGACACTCCATATTCTCGTCTAACTCTATGATGAAGTCAGCGGATGACCTAGACTGTGGAAGCCGATACGCACTATCCACCAGAACCTTTTTATATGTTAATCTCTTTATCATATATACTTTTTAGAAAAAATTAATTTCTAATATCTCCTATATATGGCAATCATAAGTGGAGCATCTCAAATAGCGAGAGCGGTAGGAACGAATGTAGCAAGGGAAAGTGCCAGAGATTTAGCACAGAGTGCCGTCCGAAACTTTATGAGAAACGGAAGGAACGGAAGATTACTTGAAAGGGGGGATTTGGAGAGACAACTTGAGAGGGTCAAGATGAGACACCTGATGAACCAAGCGTGGGACGAAATCAAGAAGGACAACACGAAGAAACAGGAGGACTTGAACGAGAGGATGAACCACTTCGCGAAAAACCTCAACAAACACTACAAGAGGCAGAAGACGAGATACGCCGAAGAGGCAAATGTCGGAAACAAAAATCACATTGAAGACAGATGGGGATTGAGAAACGCCTACTGGTCTAAATCAGGATTATACAAGACGGGAAACACGCTTTACATTTCTGGAACTGGAGGGAAGGAGGGAAGTCTTCAGGAAGACATCATGAGCGACATCTTCTTAATACCCACAAGAATGGTTCAACACTCCGAAAAATACAGAGATGTTGAAGCGGAACTTAAGAAGTCTCCAGAGATAAAACGCTTGGTGTCTCATTCGTTGGGCAGTGCGGTGGTCAATCGGATAAACGAAAGGATGCCTGACAAGTATCAGACAACCACTTACGCCACTCCGACTTTTTCAAGAGGAGGGAAACCCAAGAACCCAAAACACTTGAGCATCAGGAACAAGGGGGATGTGATAAGCGTCTTTGACAACGCGGCAATGACATTGGACAACTCTGAATGGAACCCATTGGTCAATCATTCCTTCAAGAATGTTGAGGGTCAGGGTCGTTTTGAAATCAACGCTGGAACACAAATCAGTGCTGGGATAAACCCCAACCAGTAAATTTATCTAAATATTATTAATAGCGATGTTTCAGAACAAATTAACATATAACAAGAAGTTAAATGACACATCGGAATGAAACAACTGTCCAAAGGCAGTTCGTCCTACCAAAGAGTGGAACGGGAGATGAACTCAAAAGGTCAAGGACTACAACAGCATCAGGGAGATAGTGCTCAATCAGATGGAGAAAACCCGTATGACAGAAAACAACGCTTTTACAACATCAACAAATAATAAAAAATTAAGTTTAAAAAATCCGAAAAAAGATGTCATTATGGGAAACCACCAGAAAAAACCGACGAGAATGAAAAAATAAAAAACATTATCTAACTTAAATTATATATAGCAATGGATAATATCGTAGCAGAGAGTAGCGATGTGATGGTCAATTCCCTTCACTTCGGTTTGCCAGAGACTGCCCAATACATTACGGACAGACGACATGTTAATTACTTCCCTTCAGGTTCTAATGTTTATAATCCGAACGCTGGAAACAAAAACATACGCTTCTACTTGAGTGGTGAAGACAACACCTATCTTGATTTATCAAGTGTGCGTTTGTTCGCCAACCTCCAAAACACCGATGGGACACGCTCGCACTTCTTAAGACCTTTGGGTAATCTGTCCTCCTTCTTTCAAAGATACAGAGCAACCGTTGGTGGTCAATTGGTTCAGGACATCATTGAATACAACCGACACTGTGAATTATACAACTCCTTCAAAAGTCAAGAGGTCAGAGACATTGATGACATAGAGAGCGGTGCTAATCCTAGATGGGACGATGAAAGTCATATGTATGCCAACGGACTGGATGAGTTCGTTAAGGTCAAGACTGTCGGAGACCCTGGTGCTGTGATTACGGAAGAGGGAGACCGCAACGAGTGGGGTCGCATAGACACGCGTTATACTAGACATTCTATAACAGGCATTCCTGGTGCGAACGGATACATCAGAATAGGACACAAACCCTGCTGTGGGTTGATGGAAAGCAACTATATGCTTCCATTACGCTACGCACCCTTGGAATTAGAATTCACGCTGGTCAGCGATGAACACACACCTATCATATCACCCACCACAACCACCGGAGACAACAACGGTTATTACTTCACCACCGGAGACACCTCTACCTCTTGGGAACTGAACAATGTGATTATCAGGGCGGAAGTGGTTCAACTGGACAACACAGTAAATAACAACATCGTTAAACACCTGTTGGGAGGTCAGTCTCTTAAGTTGGTCTTCCCAATGTATCATACGATTACACAGACCTTTAACACAGCAGGCACTGAAATCAATATGAACATTGTGAAGTCGTCTTCCAAACTCAACGGAGCATTCATCACATTATACCGAACACCACGAACCGGACTGGATGGAACAACTTACCGACAAGACAACTACCTCTACAAACGATGGAACTACTTCTACAATCCTATGATTAACACACCCATCTTTGACGGTGCTGACCCAGACGGTGCTAATCCTGAAAACCAAGGGAAGGGTTTCCAAGATATGTCTAGAAACCTCACTTGGCAAATCCAAATCGCGAATAAGAAGTATCCAGAGTTTGAGTGCCAATCAATGGCGGAAACAATGTATTTCTTAAGGCGTGCGATACACTTTATGAACCCCGACCAAGACGCTATGAGCATCACCTACAAACGCTTCAGAGAAGACAAGTTCATCATCGGTATTTCCTATGAGAAGATGGCGGACATAAACTTCACAGGTGTCAATACTAAAATGGGTTCTCTTCTGGTATTGAAACTGAAAGGGACGAACGGTGCTTTGGCAACGGACGAGGCGGTTCAAGAAATCTTCTGCCATTTGATTTCGGAGACTGTTCTTGAAGTGAGAGAAAGCGGAAGCATCATTTACGATTAAAAAATCTACCTTAATGTATATAACAAAATGTATAAGTATCGGAAGAAAAACATTAAGTCCAAAACTCGCGATATGCTACAATCGTCTATGTTGAAGTTCTCACCGTTTGATTACACAGATACATCATATCTAAAACATCTCGCTGAACAGTTGAACTTGAGAAAGGCGAGAGAGGCGAGCGTAGCATTACGAAAAGATATGATAGAAAGCAACAACAGGAGCAACTACCAGAACGAACTTGACAGACTACAGTCGGAACTACACCGTCCCAACCTACCTTATCACACCAAAGAACATCTTGAAAAGCGAGTGGCACAACTCCGAAATCTTGTTTTTAGTTGAAGTTAATATATAATTATTTTTATCTAAAATAATTATATAACAACAAAAATGGAAAGAACTGAAGTTCTTATCATTTCTTGATATATTTATTTTCTCAAATAAATATATATCAACAAATGGAAACAGCAAAACTGGAATTGATAAATCCCTATTCAAAGTATGGTCTCAAGAGGCGACCCACCTTCAACGAAATCGCGGGACTAATCTATGAAAATCAGGAACTCGTGGGGCAACTACCGGACAGAGACGCTACATTCTTCAAGAACACACCACAGGGTTCTTTCTTTGACGGGATGGACAATATGGAAATTCTGAAAGAACAACAGAACAGGATAAACAACAGACAGATGAGAGACCTCGTCTTGAGACAACAGGCATCACAGGGAGGGACTTACAACCTTCACAGACACCAACAGACCACAGACATCAGCGAAGACTTTCAAGACGCAACGAGCGAGGCAGACGATAGAATGAGTGATATGAACAATCACGAGGCGGGATTGAGAGCGAGGATTGAAGCAGTCCAGAGAAGCAGGAGACAAAGGATAAATCAAACAAAAGCATCACACAGTGGAACTCTTCAACAGACCTTCGTCGCCGAAGGGATGATAAACAGAAGACCACAAAACTTCTCTATGAGCGACGAAGAAGAGATGCCTGAACTGGAAGATTTTTAATCTCACATTAATTATATAAAAAAACAATGTTAGGATACATAGACAAAAACAAACGCCACAAGAGAAAGAAAAAATCCTTCGGGGGCAGTCTCTACATTCCCAAAAGAGAAAAGGACATCTTGGTAATGCCACAGATGGAAAACCAAGAGAGGAGAGACCATATGGTTGATACTGTCAATCATATGTTGATTGGAAACACCGGTGTCGGTCGTAAGACAACAGAACCTAACCTTCCATCAAGACCAAGTCTGTCCCTTTCAACTCCCCATCCACCAAGCATCACACAGATGCCACTCGGTGGCAATGCCATCGGAAACGGTGATAGTGAAAGACAAGATATGGAAACCGATGTTAAGTTCGTATGGACTGGAAAGGATATGATAGAAGGAGGAAAGAGGGCAGTAAATCTTACGAAGAATGTTGCTAAACTTGGTGCTAATACTGGTCTGTTCGCTTTAGACTTTGCGGGTAGGGTCGCTGAAACCGCTGTTGATGGGGCAAATATGGCGGTGGATGTGGCAAATGCCATCGCTGATTTCACCAGTTCTCGCCGAAGGCGTAGTGATGATGATGAGGATGATAGTCCTATAACACTTCAAGATGCTCCTAGAGAAATTCAAGATGTTCCCAGAAGTAGTGGTGATAGACCTACATCAATTGAAGATGTTGAGGATGAACCCGAAGTTGTGAGAGATTTTGTAGATTTAACTTGAAGATGATTTATGACATTAAAAATTTCATGTCATAAATCACTTAATAGAATAGTGTCCGTAAGGCACGCTGACAGTATCATTTATCCAATAGCGTTTATTATCATAAGATGTTAGACCCACTTTAGTCTGATTAATACTGTAGAGTTGGTGGTTTTTGCTCCTTATAGCGTTGAAATTTACTTCTTTGGAGGTTCTGTTATGTAGAGTGCTCTCGTAGTCTTTCATATCTAAATCCCTTTTCACTTTGTTTTTGGGGACACCCTTCGCTTTCTTCTCTACCTTCTTGACCGTATGAACTTTGAAGCAATACATTTTAGGTCGCAACGCTATGAAGTTAGTTATGATTTTCCCGTCAGTCTCGTCCTTAAACTTCCCGAGGACTTTCTTATTAGTGGGGTCGTATGCTTGATGGTTCTTATCGTATCCGCTGAAGTCCATATGCTCCTTTATACCCATCCAGTCCTCAAAGATGTCATCAGTGTAAGTTTCTAAAACATAACTGTCCGTGTCCGTGTATAGTAGTCTGATGTTTTCCTTGTAGTGCTTTTTCAGGACATCGTAGTAGAAACTATACATGTGATGCTTTGATAAGTCTAAAATGCTCATTCCCAAATAGATGGGTTTGTCTAATTTGATTGAAGTCTTTATCTTCTCAACTCCAACTAGGTTTTCGTTTATTATGTGTCTTGATTTGTAATTTGGGTTGTTTATACATTTTTGTATTCGTTCCTGTTTATGGACGAGTTCAAAGTCCATATGGTTTCTGATGTTCTCCATCGTCTTTCCATAGACTGCGTTGTTCATAAGTTTAAACATATCCTTTTCAAAGTCGCTCTTTGCCACTTTTCTTTTTTCTGTGTTGAAGTCTATCCACGGTTTCAACCACGCCCTCTGTTGAAATTTTATTATTCTGTGGTATTGTTTCACTTTCATCCCTTTCTCCAGATAGAACTTTAACGCCTTGATATGGACAACATACCTGTCTTTATCTTTAAGATTTAAAATTAGTTTTGGAGTTTTCTCGTCTTTCGGTTCTTTACCGTTAAAGTAGTGTTTGAAGAGTTCCCTTTGGTGGTCTGAGAGATAGGTCTCTAGAACATTCGTGTTCTCCGGTGCTAGTGGATAATCACTATGCTCGTCGTGTAGTTCTTTTGGATACTCTAAATCAACTTCAAGTATGTAAGCGAAATTGTCGTTTTCGTTCCATTCCATCACATTAGGGGTCTTCTTTGTCCATTGGAGTTTTCCAGTGGGTAGTTTTTGAGACATCGCCAGTCCATAAAGGTTATTGGCGTCCAAGTATGTTATGTAGTTAGAGGGTTTTGTTTCATCGTAGTCTTCCCCCATATACTTGTTGTTTGCGATTGCTTGCTTACTACTCACTTGACACATCCCACCCCGAAGTCCCTTTTCCACCATCTCATACATCTCTTGCTCTTCTATCGGACTGATTGTGATGTCAGTTTTAAAGAGCATCGCGTCCCAAGCGAAGTTAGGAAGAGTGAAGTAGTGTGCGGGGTCTAGTCCGTAGTATTCCATACATAGGTCTCTGAAATTTTCAAAGATGTCAGTCAGAAGAAGCACATCCGTTCTTAAGTATAAGTCGTGATACTGACCAAGATTTCTTATACCGAAGTGTTCCCATATCTTTATCGCTCGTTCGTATTCTTCATCATCTATGTGTGTTTCCGAAAGTCTGCTATAAAATGCTTCTTTCGGTGGAAGTTTGATTTCTCTAAATTTAGCGAAGTCATCAAAGTAATCATACGGATAAACCCCTTTATCCGTCAGTAAATCTAAATCCTCCGATGTTTTAACATATGGGTTTCTTTTGCTATGTTTAAATTTTGTTTCCCAGTTCTCCCGTTTCTCTCCCTCTTCGTATTTAGTCAGTTTAACTAGTTTATCCAAAGAAGCGGACAAGAAACTAAAACTGTCTTTGAAGCAAAGATTTCTAAATCCGAAGGTTATAAATTTTTCGCTGTTTTGTGCTATTACATTTATGTCTGCGTTTTCTGCTAGTTTATGTGCTCTCTCTATGATTAAGTGAGCGTCGTAATTTTTCAAGTTATGAAGGAACACGGGGATTTTATAAAATCTCAACGAGAACCTCAAATTACAATCATCGTGGGCACTGCCTCTATACTTCCCTGTAAAATGACAGTGGTCTCTAACCCTCTTGTCTCCCTCCTTGTATTTCTCCCCGCATATGTAGCACTTGTCTGCCGTTTTGAAATCCCTCCAGTCGTTTGCCGTCATTATGATTTCTTTCTTATCTTTCATTATCTTCATCACTTCGTTTTTAGTCTCTAGCATCTGTTTAACAAAAACATCCATACAATCCTCGCCTCTGTAAAGAAAGGGTTTGGAAGACCCATCTATTCTATTCACGAGGTTTATCATAAACCCGCTGGGTCTGTGATGTTGATACTTGTTGGTCTTTGCCATCTTCGTTGATACACTCCCCGTTTTGGTTGTTAAGCACTCAAAGTCGGCGTATATCACGAAGGGGTGTTGTAATTGCTTATGGAAGTGTTGAAACTGAATGGGCACGCTTGACATTTCAACCTGCTGTTCTTCTACTGCCATACATCCTATGTCTTCGTGTTTCTTCAGTAAGTCTTCGGATTGAAAACCGTGAAGGCAATGCTTACAGTGATACTTTTTAGACTTCTTCTTGTTAGTCTGACTTCTACTTACCAGTTTATCATAGTCCTTTACATAGACATAGTGATAATCATCCCCGTCTTGAAGTTTGATAAGGTTGATGTGATGTTTGGCGTTTGGGACTTCCGTCTTTCTGTATATTATCACGCTTTCCTTTCCGTCTTCTTCATCTAGAGCATATACATTAACAGATATAATCCCCTTATTGTTTTCTTCAAGCGTGTCTATATCAACATTACACGATGGAAATTTCACATCCGTCCAGTCTAAAGTATCTTCTACTTTTTTGTAGTGATACATCTCGCATCCGTGGTCTTTCTACGTNGCTTGGAAAAAGATAATCTAATACAATCTGCTCCGAACGTTCAACCATAAATCCTATATCCTATATTATATAAGGTGTCTTTTCTTTAAGTAGTTTTTCGGGTCTGCGTTGTGGGTTGAGGTCTAGGGGTTGTGGGTTGGAATGCTACGCATCAATCTCATTAATGAAAATTAATGGGATGGATGATAAAATTAAAAGTGTATCCAGACAATCAATCTAAAGGAGATTATACTTTTAGCATCGTTAAGTCTCATTTCATTAACAAATTTTGTTTTTGTATCCTGAAGGAACTCATCAACATCAAAGTCATCACCATCGTTTATGTCTAAATCATTTTCAAACGTGTCTTTTTCGGTTTTAACCCAAATATTTAGTTCTGTAGTCATACAATGATGAGAAGGACGACACTTGAAAGTCTTGTTTTCTATCAAACGTTCGTATGTCTCCTCCCACGCCCTACCTAATCTTTCCCCCTGCTTAAGAAGAATGTTAAGATTTAGCATCTTTCCTTCTATCCTATAAGAAGAACGAACACTATTACTATTATCTCTAAATCTGAAAGGTGTATATGTAATTTTGAAAAGACGCTGTAGTTCAACGAACTTCTTTTTGTGTTTCAACCTCAAATCCTCGGGTTTCCCCAAAAGAAAGGATTGAATGTTTAAAATTATATCGTTAGGCATATCTTTCAACATCTTACCCTCGCTCATAGTCTCTTACTATATAAGGTGGCATTTCTTTAAGTAGTTTTGGGTGATGGTCGCCTGTTGGAATTCTTGTGTTGAGGGTTGAAGACATACGCATCATCACGCTCGTCGGTTTCGCTTACAGATTTCGGTGTCTCTATGCTTTGAATAATTTGATTTACTACTAATAGTGCGTCCGCAGTCTGGGCAAGTGAAGGGGGTTTTTAGTTTTTGTTGGTAGTATTTGCTGAAGTAGTTTGGGTCTAGTGGTTTCTTGTTGTATGTGCCGTCGGGTTGCCATCGTGTGTTTGTTTGGTGTGGTGTTTCCGGAGTGTCGGACTGATGAAGTGCTTCAAACATCTGGTCAAAAACATCCTCGTCCATAGTGTGTTTTTTTCTATCCATAAAAAAGTAGCAAGTCATTTCTAGTTTCCTTATTCTATATGGCGTCATTTCTTTAAGTGATTTTGGGTCTTGTGTTGAAAAAAATTGGGATGAACGAAATGTTGTTGAAATGGTCTTTTCAAAAGGTTTTCGTTCATTTTCAAAATTTGGTGTAATTGCTTATTGTCCCGCTGGGTTGTTGTCATCGTTTTTGTCATCATCCTTTGTCAAAGTTGTCGTTGTTGTCGTCGTTGTTGTCGTTGTCCCTATAAAGGTTGTCATCGTCGTCATTCCTAAAAAAAAACATGTCCCTCCATCTCACTTCGCTTCTCTGGGGGTGCTGTGGGGTATGCTTTAGTGAGCGGTTCGCTCCCCCACAGCACCCCCTTCTTTCCTTCCACTTCCTTCTCAACTCCAACATCGCTTCACCACAAACTGCGGTTCGGTTGTCCCTTCTGTCAGGTCAGGATGAATGAGGAAGGGAAAAGATATAATATGTAAGAGTATATATATAATCCCAAGGGTTGGAAATGTGAAACCCTCCCCTAAAGAAAAAAAATGACAATCTCTGATTGAAATTTGCCTGAAAAGTCAAACTTTGAAGACCTGTTGGTGATGTTGTGTTGTCCAATCTCTGATTGAAATTCTCTTCAAAAGTCAAAACTGAAATGTCATGTTGTCCATGCTCTTATTGAAATTCTCATCAAATGTCTTTCAAAAATCTTCTCAACAATGTCGTCGTCATCGTCGTCCTCGTCGTCGGTCGCACCTTGAACTCCTTGAACACCACCATGGAGATGTTGTAGTCAGAGGTTGTGCTCCTCCCACATGGGGAGGGAATGAAAGAAATCCCCGTCAATCATTAAAAAAGAGAAGGGGACGGAGTTGAAAAATGAGAAGCAAAACACAAAACAAACATCAATCAACGCTTCTCCCACGACATCCCAACGATATTCGTCTCCTCAACGAGTTTGTTGATGAAATGCCAAGGTCATACGACCAAGGGTGGTTCAACCTCGGCACGGGTTTTAAAACATTGTGAATATCAATTAAAAAACGCTAATCTTCTCAAGTATCTTTCAAACTCACAACCCCTCCATCACTTTTTTTCACATTCACCGTTGTCATTGACGAGTTTTTGTTGATTGTCGTCCTGTTCGTTTGACGGACAAATCAAAAGGTGTAATCCCCTACACCCTCAAACACCAGCAAAAAACTACACACGGTAGAAAACTACTAGTCGTCATCCTCTTCGTCGTCATCATCGTCATTGTCATCTACACTTCCTTGACAACTATGACAATCGCAAAGAGAATTCACCAAAATCAACTGGAGAGGTGCATTTTCACAAAACTCCCACAGGTCTTCCTCATCATCCCAACTCATCAATTCGTTGTTGTTCTCCCCGTTCTTCTCAACCCAATCAACAAACAAACGGTAGTCGTCCGTGTAATCGTATTCTTCAGGGCGATTTTGTCTTTCCAAATGGCAAAGACGAAGGTCATGTTTCACCCACCCATTCTCAATCAACCACTTGTCCTTCTCCTTCTCCCACAATGCTTCAAGAATGGTCTCCGGTGTGATGTCTGACACCTGAAACTCCTTGCTGACGGGGATGCGAAGTTGGATGCGACGGAGAGGTGGAGACATGAACTTGCCCCTGTAGAAATAGACACAAACCGGAAAACCGAGAGCACACCACATAGTGTCTTGGGCGATGTATTTGATGTCATCAAAATCACTATAATGGGTATAGTGGGGTTTTTCGTTGATGAAGGATTGGAATTGCTTTGTGATACAATCCCACTCAAACGGTTTGAACTTCCACTCTATGGAGGAATGCTCACTGAACGCTTGAAAGTAGAAGGTCTCACAGGTTTCTTTCAAAAGTGTCAAGGTAAGACCGTGCTCAAGGTCATAATTTGGACTAGCATGCCATCCATTGCTAATGACAATCTGCTGTGCCAAAACCTCCTTCTCTAGTTCTTCAACCTGTTTCTCCAACTGCTCACATCGCTCACGCAACAACGCTTCCATGGGTAAAGTGAATTGGAAGGACAAATCACAAAATCCAAAAAACTCCGAATTGAGCGATAAAACGCTACAAAGAAACAAAGTTCAATGTTGTCAATTTCAACGGTTCTTCATGCTAATCTTTCTCAAATCAACTTTCATCTCAATAGGCAACTCTTGAAAAAAAAAAATGAAGGAATGAATGCCCAGAACACCTTCCGTCTGATGTTGGGTGTCCGAACTGTTGAAAACGAACACCGCTTCCAAACCTCAATCGGATGGTAATCGGGTGTCTGAATATGTGTGTGAATAAGTAAATGTAAATATATAGTATGTGTGTGTGTCATCCCTGCTATGTGTTCAATGCTAATCTTCTCAAACATCCTTCAAAAATCACTCCAACGGCAACAGTTGAAAATGAAATGATGCTTCATTTTTTCAACCCCCATCGGATAAAGGTATGTAATGCCAACCATCTGTGCTTGTATGGTTTAGCAATCAAATTTGCTTCAAGAACATGAAGAGTGAATGGGTTTTCGCTCCTGAAATGTTAGGAGTGTCGCTCCTGAAATGTTAGGAGTGTCGCTCCTGAAATGTTAGGAGTGTCGCTCCTGAAATGTTAGGAGTGTCGCTCCTGAAATGTTAGGAGTGTCGCTCCTGAAATGTTAGGAGTGGAAAACCCCGTAAAAACCCAAGGAAATTCAGCAAAAACCCACTCACATGACAACGCACCTAGACGCATCAACTTCCTCGTTTTGAGGAAGGTCTGGACTACCCCGTGCCTCTAAAGCACGACGACCACCGACCCTCAAATCCAAAACTTCCTTGACATCCGCCTTGAAACCTTCATTGGAAAACTGGATGTTGTTGCCAGTCTCCTTGTGATACTCCTTGGCATACGCCTGTGCGAAGAGACACATCATTTCAATGCGAAGTTGCCCCAAATGCTGGATGTAGTCCTGAAGCACGTTGAGGTCTGTGAGGCAAATCGTGGCAGTGTCCATCACCTTCTGCTCTGAAATCATGTGTTGCGTCTGCTTATGGACATCCTGAAGTGATTTCAACTGGTCATCCGTGAGATGGGACAAGATGCTCTTGATGATGGGTTCGCCTTCATTCAGACGATTTTTCACTTGAGACATCCTAGAACGCATCTCTTCAGTCAGGAGGTTCAATGTCATAGGAAAAGGGGTCTGGCAGACTTCCTCATCATGACCCTCGGTTTTCTTGATGAGTTTCTCCACCTTCTTTCCCAACTTCCTGATTGCCTCCTCCTTCCTGTTGAAGTTGTTGCGAATTCTGGGAATAGCACCTCCCCTCAAAAACAAAGATGCCGTGATGGTGTTGCCTTCGTGGATGCCATTGACTAGGAAACTCTGTGCTTTGAAAAGAGACCTGCCACCCTTGTAGAAAGTGAGGATGCTCGGATTGATGCTGGTCTTGTGCTTAATCATGATGTTAATTGAAGACAACTTCCAATGACGACGGACACGGAATTGCCAAGTGTCAAAAGATGTCAAAGTCCTCGGATGGCAAAAGTCGCACCTGACATTGATGACCATGAAGTCGTCAGAGTTGAAATCGCCATAGGGAAAGTCATCACCTGAACTATCATCATCATCATCATCACTGTCGTCTGGATGGTCTGGTTCATCTCGGTCATTGTCAGAGTTCTCGTGAGGAAAGTTCCCGCTTCCATCTTGAGAACCCTGACCCGCTGAAGATGATGAAACCACTTGATGCTCACTAGGATTGAAGTTTTCATAGGTCTCTTGAAGTCCCTTCACCTCCAAGAAAACCTTCAACTTCTTCAACTCTTTGCTTGCTTTGGTCGTCCAATGAACTTTCGGTTTTGATGTAGTAGTAGATGATGGTTTGGACAACATTGCACCGCAAAGAAAGATGACACGAAGAAGAAACTCAAATCTTGAGATGGACAAAGGACTACTTACAAGTGTGATACTTTATGAAAATCAATTCCACTTGCTCAAGACTGCTTCCAAAATGAGTGAAACTGAAACACGACACGTCTGCTTCCAAAATGAGTTGAATGAAAACAATGCTCGTCTCCGATGACTGAAACAAAAAGTCTGAAACATCTGAACTCCGCAAAGAACTTTTACACACAAGGACGGTTGTGTGTCTTGGTAGAAGGTTTCTGCTGACACCAACGTCGTGGTTGTGTCAAACAATCCATCAAATGTCAAGCGGGGAAACAAACTCTCTTTTCAGACACAACTTACTGTGAAATTCAAAAAATGAACACCTTGTAAGAGAGATGATTTTCCATTTTACAGTATGTCTCCGCTAAAAATGATGGGAAATTCATCTGATGAAAATCTCTCACTCATCATCGCTCTCACTCTCACCGTCGCTCTCTTCATTCTCCTCGGCCTCCTCGTCTTCAGGAAGGACAAACTGTGGAAATCCGTAGTCATCAGGATTGAAGAGATTGACGTGGATGAATGCCAACTTGGGGTTCTCTTCCAACAAGGCAGGCACGTTGTAGATATACTGACGAGGTGCTAAAGGTTGATTGCTTCCCTCACGGATGATGAGGATGTCTGTCTTCTTCACACCATTCCGCTTTCCACATGTTGGCCAAGCATTGCTCTTCTTGATGACCTTTGAGCGGATGCGACCAAGAGTCTTCTCTTTGTTGATGGTGATGAGATGAACTGCTCCGTTGGGATTGGCGTGTGTCAAGACAGAAATCTGTCCTTCTTTCTTCTGTGCCAGTTCCAGTGCCTTTGCCGCCGACTTTGCTTTCGCCTTTGCGACTGCTTGAACTTCACGGTTCTCCTGCTCAATCTGACGACGACGGTCATTCAACAAGTCCATCTTCATTCTGGCACTGGCAAGTTGTGCCTCAAAGGTATTCCCAAGGTTCTGAACCTCATCCAAGTTCATCTGCTCAAGGTTTTGGATGAGAGCATTCATCTCATCGTTGAGTTGCTCGGCATTGTATCCACCACCAATGACAACACGCTTTGGAGGCATGATGCTATAGAGAATGACCAAAGACAACTGAATGGCGGTCAATACTATCGCTGACATACGATTTGAGAACGCTAGGAAAAATGAGCGGAGGACGGCAAATAGTCCAAAGTCTCAAACCAAGACAACTCAACTTCTTCCAAACAAAACCTCACCAATCTTTCTTGAAATCTAGTGGGAACAAGTCAATGTCAAAAGTCAAATTCTGAAGACTGCTTGGCAATGTCATCTCCCAAACGATTTCACACCCACTCATCCATCATCCTTCTGGGATTTCGGACAAGTAAAAAATTGATGTTGATGTCCCCGAAGCACGGGGCGTTGCGAGCGGTGGTTTTGATGAAGGAGGAAAAATCCCAAGCAACACAAACACAACAAAAACTCTAACAACCAACCCTTTACCTTACCTTCTTCAATCACCCTGAAACACTGAACACTTTTGAGGAAAATGACCCCAAACGCCCCCTCACAAAAAACATCAACACCAAGGAACAAACGTTGAACATAAACATAAAACCATAACAGGCAACATACAACCCACCACCCCCCAGTCGCCCCCTTTTACACATTTTTCCCCCAACCCCCTCCAGCTTTTT
>DF244483.1:0-20896 GCA_000507305.1 Breviolum minutum Mf 1.05b.01 | reverse complement strand
GCACGCCACACTGAACTCACAGGATCGCGGTTGGGGTCCGGGACGCCACACTGAATTCGCAGGATCGCGGTTGGGGTCCGGGACGCCACACTGAATTCGCAGGATCGCGGTTGGGGTCCGGCACGCCACACTGAACTCGCAGGATCGCGGTTGGGGTCCGGTACGCCACACTGCACTCACAGGATCGCAATTGAGGTCCAGCACGCCACACTGAACTCAGAGGATCCCAGTTGCCATTGGGGTCCAGCACGCCACACTGAACTCAAAGGATCCCAGTTAATTGAGGAGGACGACGAAGGAGGAGAGGACGAGGAGGAGAAGGAGAAGAGGAGACTGACATAAAATCTAACAACCCTCACCTGACAGGTGGGGAAACATCATGAGTTCAACAGGCACCACTGATTGCAAAGGATCACACTATTCCTTCAATCTGTTTGCTCTTCGTCTTGCTTTCTTTCCTCATCTTTCCTCTTGCTCTTTCTTGTTCCTGCTTGTCATGCCCTCGCATTCTTTGCAAGGATGAAAAACAATGAATCCAAGTCCTCCAAATGGACACCTTACGAAGATGAAACCATGTTGAAATGTCTCCAAAACGCTCCACTCAAATCACTCAACACTCCGCCTCAGTGCAGCGTTTGTGAGCTCTGTCACCGTCACAGCACGTAGCTGTCGCTCAGCAAGGCCTTGGAAAATTTGGGTTCCGCGATGGACTTGGGGCTTCACAAACTTCACAAGAGATGCAAGTGTTTTAAGTGTTTTGATTCAGATGCATTCCAAATATGTCTGTAAAATTGGTGGTTGTGCGTTGATGGTCTGTGATACTGTTCCTAGATGTAGGTGCTCTGAAAACATTGAAAAAATCAGATGAATCAGCAAAAGCTACTTCCAGGCCTTTCAAAAGAATCTCAAGAGCATCGAAATTGTGCTCCCTAAAACCTGGGAAGGAGCGACCACGAGGCTACCAAGCCAAGATTTCTTGCTTTTGATTTTTGGTTATCGAAGGCATCAAGAAGTCATGTCAAGCAAAACATTTTGAGAAGGCATCCGACAGTGAAACGGAACCACTTGTGACAAGATGTGACAGGCAATGCGGCATAGGCATAATCTGCATAACATCTCTTCCAACGTGCCTCGTTCGGGCGTATGAATCACCTCAGACCAGCGTCTGGGAGCGGAGAGTCAACAACGCCGCTGAGCGCGGATTGAGGCGCAAACGATGATCGAACCACCGCGAGGATCAACCAAGGACAACAGTGTCTCTGCGATGAAATTGGAATCCAAGATCTGCGTGTCATTCGCGAAACTGTCCTTGGCACAATCGGAAACTGACAACATCGTCAAAAATACCAAGAGGCAATTCTCAGGAAATGAACAACTTTAAAATCATTGCCTGGCTGACTGCATGTTTTTTGGCAAAAATGGTTCTTCGTGCCGATGACGTGGTTAAATGGCAATGTTGTGAACTGTGGCCCAAAAAGATCAAAAAACTGCACAGCCTGAACTACAGCCTACTGCAACCTACCTTCGTCTTCAGAAAAGCGTCGCACAGCACGTTTGTGAAACCGTTCTCTGAGAGGACCTGCAAATCATGCAGAAGCATTGCCGCACTCAATATTGCTTGAAGCATCTTCAACCTATGCTGACTGTTGCAACAGTTGTCTGGTCGGAGTGATCTTCAGTGCCTTCTGCATGTTGGGGCTCAGGTCGGCATGCGGAGCACGGAACCTTCAGTGCTTGCCGTGTCATTGTGCATCAAGTCCGGCTAAGTGAGGTGCACACCATCGATACGGACTCTGTGGCACCACTGCTGGGGCCTCAGGATCCTGGAAAAGAGGTTGAAGTTCAAAGACATTAAAAGGGAGAAGTCATGAGAAGTATTTTGATAGATGACTCCACCTCCCACAAACACGTGTCATCGAATTCGACTGCGATCTAGTGAAGAAATGTAACTATACAAAAAATAGAGTATGATCCGATGCTTTAGTATTCATATGATAACAATTGATAACAACAATAACAGTTAAATAACAATACATATTTGCTACATGCACGATATCTCCACATATCTATGCCGTTTCATTATCACGAAGAAAGAAGTCCGGGCCAGGTGCCTCCACCTTGGGCACTAGGCCCGAGGCCAAGCCAGAAAAGCCTTCGCACACGATAAGGATGAAATTTGCATAAAATTTGTTTCACAAGATTCATCTTAATTGCCAGATTTCAAGCTGGAAACTTTCGTTGGTGAATTCAGATGAGTTATATGTACTTTGAGCAGTTCATTACCCACTTGAGACCAAAACTAGAAATAAGCAGCCAGTCTCTACAAAAACTTGCTTGAATATCATTGCACACATCATACTTTCATGCATGATGAAAATCAATAAACATCATAACATCATATTGAAACGGGTGTCCAAAAATCTGGGGCCAGGAGCCTAGAGCGGCCCAGTTTCGCTTTGGTGTAGCTACATCACCTCGCAAACACATGCAATTGTTCAGATCCAAAGGTTGGGTGCACGGGCAAAGGTGCTTGTTATACATCTCTCTTGGGAACTGATGAGACAAACTGTGGATCTTATCATTGGCTGGTATGAAACTGCCTTTCCCAAGAAAGATCCTCATGGACTTCATTAATTCATGGTCATGTCAGCAGTCATTGGCGTGGCCCCAAGAATCTGCCTTCGACTTCGGCGGGTGAATGTGGAGAAGCTGCCGATGCCTGGGAAATGCCGTTCTTCATGCTCGTCGATTTGGGAAATTGCCCGAAAAGAAAACTTGCACCAATTGAAGGGAGGTTCGTGAATCGTACATTGTATATCTTTAACATCTCGAAACTATAATTTCTAGACTATTTTTCCATCATTTTCCTGACTTTCTCTACTGGCTTCACATTCCAAGGCCCGCCGTTCCAAAGCTCCGAGGCCCAACGGCTGCCGCTTCCGCAGCTGTCGGATCCGGCGCGGGCGCCGTAAGCTCGACGGGAACGGCCTGGAGGCCAAGTCACTTGGAAGATCTTCAGGTTTTCTCCGCAATTTCGATAGAAAGAGGCAATTTCTGAATAAACATTCGTTGCCCATGGGTTTTAAAATGCTTTGAAGATGAAAATGATAGAAATTGAAATGAAATTGATGTCGATCATGTGGATCATGTGAGCGCTCCCTTCTGTCCTCCCTTTCCTCCCTTCAAAACCTCTTGAATGCATGACTTGACGACCCGGCGACTCGGACCAGGGCCTCAGTTTGAGGCACCTCACCTCGAGCTTGTGCACGAAGTGCTTCACAAACATTCCTTGTCTCCAAACAAAGTGGTAGACAAAGATGGACAAAGGTGACAAGGAATCATCAAGGACCGTCATGGACCATCTACCAAATCTACCATCTTGAGCTGTCAAAAGCAAGAAAACAGAATTTAGAACGTGAGTTTTCTGAAAATGTCTCAGCAATGCTACCCAATGCAAAACGCCAGGCACCTTTCATCACCTTTTTTTCTCTTTGTTCGATCTTTCCGTTTGACTCGTAGCATGTCTTAGGAAAATGCTCACAAGCATTCACGCTCATGCTCTGCCATAGCTCAAAGCTCCGGGATTGGTAGGGACCTAGTCCCAACAAAAAATGCCGCACAGAACGCACCGTCCACGAGGCGTGAGCTGTTCTGCAATACAGCCTTTGGAACTGTGCCTCCGGGATTCGGATGGCCAACAAAGGCTCTGCTCTCTCCCGAGAATTTCTTGGACACTTTCTTGGACATGTTTGATCATTTTTGAACATTTGTCATGTGCATCCATTTATGTCACGTATTTTCATTTTCATTTATGTCATCCTTTCCAGTCACTTCCTCACCGCAAAAGACAAGCCACAAGAGCATCGAGAAATATCAGAAAATATTTAAAATACCTCCATGTGTTCTCATGGTCGAAAATTGTTGAATGTGCTTGGCCCTTCCACCACTCCTCATTCTTCCACCCTCACTGCCTCAGCGCTGGATGAACTGCATGGAGCTGATGGCACCGAGGAAGAAGACCGTGGGCACCACCAAGGCATGGACAGCCAGCCACCTGTGCCAGGGCTGGAGGTCTGGAGGTCTTGAAGGTCTGATGTGTACGGTATACATCAAGAAGAAATGATCGAGGATGGTCTGAATGCTTGAAAATTAAAGACAAGACAACTGTCATACATTTTCCAAAACAGCTGGAAGGATTTGATGTGGCATTTTGATGCATTTTGGTGGTATTTTTGCACCTGAAGGTGAAAATCGGATAGGCCACTGGAGTCCTGGCCACTGCAGGTTGGCCCTCTGCTTGACGCAACACCTTGCTCCGAGCAGCAGCTGTGGCAGCTGCATAGCCCACGCTGGCACCGAAGGCCAAGGCCAAAGCACTGGAAGTCTCAGTCTCCGTCTCGGTTGCCATCACCGGGGTCGTCACCACAGCCGTACCTGGCGTACCTGGTTGTGGTGTTTTTGGCGCCGCATGGTTGGCAGGCTGGACAAAGGCGCAGGCTGTGAGAGCAGAAGCCAAGAAGAGCAACACTCGCATCGTGGCGAAGCAAAGGGGTCTGTTGCTCGTTCACGGTGGCACTTGGTGGCACTAGTTCAGCTCGAGCCACATGTCCAGCATTCAGACAATGCAAATGCAGACTGTTCTGCAAGGAATGCTGGAAACATCAACGTTTGTACAATGTACTAGTGAACTAGTACGTGTCTATGTCCACAATCAAATTAATGATGCTGCGTGTCACTACACATATCACCGAGAAAATATTATCATGAATCATGCATATAAAGCATAGTATAGCTATATGTATTGCTAAGCTACATCCGCATTTCACTTCCGCCAAGCATCTCAGCTCTTCGAAAGACAGCATTGAACTCGGACTCCGAAAGGCCACCATAGGGCCGGTCAGAACAGCCATGATTGGCCACCTGTGCAGTGAAGGTTGAAGGACTGTCACTTCTTCATTGCTCAATGTCTATGGCTTCTATGGAAACTTACGGGTGAAGCACTTGAATCAATTGAAACACGGGTGAAGCATCTCATTGTTTTCCAGATCTTTTATGTACCTGTCTCGGCCAAGTTGTTGGGATGAATTTGGGTGACACCCAGCCCATTCAAAACGTGAGCAACACGTCTGCAATGCCATGGGTTTCATGATGTGAGTCTGTACAAACCTTGCCATTCCATTTTGGCCATGCCCGCGCCTCACTACCGGCTTGAATCAAGTCCACCAGAGCATCCTCGTGCCCTGGGACATTGTCTGTACCTCACAAAGCAACTGAACTCGTAAACTCTCAAAGGTCTCGTATTGGATATTTTCGTTGTCGTCGTCATCATCATCATCATCATCATCATCATCATCATCATCAACCACAGCGCTGCTTTGCGCCAAGATGCACAAAAAGAAGGTGGCCCTTGCATCAAATTTTGTCAGCAGCTCCTCTCAGCGGATTAGATTTTGCTCTTCTGCCTAACTGGCCTTCCCCTTGCCGATCCAACAAAAAGTTAGCTTCAAAACAATTGGTACACCTCATTTTTCTGGATTCTTCCGGTCATTTATATGATGCCTTCTGTAAATCAACACATACGCAATCTTCATGATGATGTTCTGTCATGGTTGTATGTTGTATGGGCATCAAATGGTATCATAGATAGAAAATGATAGAAATCGATTTCGGAGGTCCTTCATTTCACCTAACATCGAAGTCTGGCCACGACAGGGCGCATCATCGATCGTCAGGGCCACCAATCCGCTGCATCCTGGAAACTCGCCTGGCTTTTTACATGCCGCGGCATTGGTTGATTGGTTGTTGGGGTTGTTGGCTGTTGGTTCAGACATGCCGCGCCTGCGTCATAGAAACACAGCGCCTTGGGATCTAAGGCCTTCGCGGCATTTCAAATCATTGCGGCACGATCATCACAAGGCGTTGCATCCGCATGGATGACGAAGAGACACGTTTTCCAAAGATACACGATCTGTATGGATCTGTTATCCATCTTGTCCATCTTGTCCAGGCCTGCGCCAAGCGCCTGGAGTTCAGGGAAGATAAGGACGTCGCTGCTTTGACCACCGCCTTATTCAGTTGCGACAGGAGTTTTCCTTGCTGCGTGTCCTTGGGTCAAGAGTGCGCCAAAAAAGTGACAAACCCGATGAACAGTAGAAGATCATCCTTTCAAGAAAGATTGTTTCCAAATGATTTGCTGAGATCGTGAGAAGCATATGCGAACATCAAATTGGACATTCTCGACCCAAAAATCAATGTCCAACTCATCCAGGGCTCGGCTTTATCCCTGAAGGCCTGCCAATCCTGTGAGAGTTCTTGTGCCTTGGCAGAAATCTGCAGCCGCAGATCTGCAGCCTGCACCTTCTGCGACAGCTGCGCCGCCTTCTCCGAGAGCTGCATGCGCTGCTCTGCGGCTGATGCGGCCTCTGACAAGCCAAGGCGCTGGTCAACCACGGCCAGTGCCTCTACAGGAGATGGCAAGACACACAGAAAGCCTCAATGGCACAGCAAACTACGTTATTAGACGTTATGGGCCATTGAGGCTTTCAAAGAACTTCAAAGGACTTCCATTTCAACCAATTTTTCTCATCTCCCCTACACCAAAATGGAATTTGGATTTCAAAGTGGGAACCTGGACCAGCCTCCGAGCCCTTTGCAATCATCTTGGCTCCTTGGCTACCTAAGCTTTCAGAGCTTGACGTTCAAAAACACAAAGCCGAATGTGTGGAACAAAGCCGTGCAAAATGTCATAAACAACAAAAGCACTTCATTGGACTTTGGGAACAAGAGCTTCGTCTACGATTGAGTTGATGATTTGAACGATTCAAGAGTTTTTGCCGGTGTTGCATATGCCAGGATACCAACACTTTGCGTGGTGGAATCCACAGCACCCTGCAATGCACGTAGCCAGCGCCTGCCACGCACAACCTGGGAAATTCAGATCACGCAAGGCCGAATTCAGCGACTCCTCGATGATTTTCCAGCCACCCTTCATGCTGAAGCAAGCCGAGACCAAAGTTGGATCTTTAAGCCAACTCCGGATCGATCTTTGTACTTCTGTACTTCTGCAAGTCATGAAAGCCTTTCTAAGGGCCCTGCCTGCTTGGCACTCGCTGCTGCAATGTGCATGCCGTAGCCACTGGACCTCCAAAAAGGGATCAAACACCCGAAACGAAATTCAAGCGGATGGTAATGCATACCTCGTCTCCTTTTTAGCATTGTGTTATTTTGTCTTTTTCCCCTGCAGACATGTTTAGGCATATCTTGTCTCTGCTTTTGACATCCCCGTCCACGCTGTCCTGGAAGGTGAACTTGCATCAGCTGTTGCATCCCCCATGGACACAGAAATCCATCAGTGCGGCAGTGAAACTGTTGGCTATAAGTTTTTGGCAACCTCTAAAAGCTTCGTGAAGCTTCCCGTAAACAGCTAAAGTGAAACATGGGCGAAAGCTGCGAAAGCTGTCTTCTTGCGGCACGTACTTGTGGATTCGAGAGTGGCCGGGCCTTGAACAAAAGCTATCTCGTGGCTTTTTTTTGGGGGGGAATCTCAGAAGAGCCGAAAATTCAAAGTGCTTCAAGTAAGATGCTTCAAGCGTTGGATTAGCGGCATGCTTCGTCCCAGAAAGCTTGACGAGGCGAAGTGCTTCCTTTTTGAACGATCTCAGAAAATACTCGGTCGAGTCTTTTCACAAATGTGTCAAGACCGCAAGACTCATATACCAAAGCCTTTGCTCATATAATTACCTCTGTCACCTTTGTATACCTTCACTTGCAATGCTCAGTGACAGCTTTGCTGTAAGCTTCCTTCAGGCGTTGAATCGCAGATGTCAATACCTCCATGGGTGGTGCAGGCAACTGTGCCGCTTGAAATCGGTGTCGCAAGAATGCCATTCCGAAGAGAGCCGAGCGTACCTCACAGGTAAGTCTCGGTGACGCATGATTTCCAACAACAAACACAGTCTGGCACGCATCCATCCGTGGTCCCAACTCATCCGAAGAGCTCCCTGCCCTTTCTGCCTGCTTCATGCTTTCTTCCATAAGTCCATTCTGACCACAGCCCTCTTCACGGCCTTGATCGCGAATGAAATTGCTGAAGGCATCTGTATCGACCAGCACGGATGCCAACTCTCCAAGAAGTGCCGAGGCCTCTCGAAAGTGCGTGATTCACATGACAGTGAAGCACCGAAGTAAATCATTCTGGAATATTCCGGGATGAAATCAAGGGGAAAAGTTAGACGCTTGCTGCCCTGAATTCAACAAACGTTTTTTGTTCCAAACAGTTCTATATTATTCGGTTGGATAAGTAATACAGAGGTCAGGGAAACTGTGGCAAAAGCCGGCCTCGCGCCAAGTCGTTCGTAGCTTGCGATGGCTACGGGACATAAGCGTCATACCTTCACTTGCTGTCACTGAAAATACATGAAAATACGACCCTTCTTCTGTCACACTCTTGCCACTTCAGACGAGGTGTAATTCGATATGTTGGGTGTGTGTGTGTGACCACATATGGCCGCTCAATCCACTTTTTATGCTCCATGTATCTCATATTGTCTCATTGTATCTCCATGTAACAAGATGTAACAAGATTTCATGTTGGATGCCATCAAGTTACTGCGGGTATAGGTTGACATGAGGTTCGAGAAGACTGACTTGCATTCATTGTAGCGTGCCAACTCTTCCAATGACTTCTGGAAGGACTGCACCTCAGTCTCTGCAACATCCAGGTAGGTGTCAAGCTTGACCCGGAACTGCCACCAAATCCTCAACGGCAAATGCCAGAACTCAGAACCCAAACTGCCAAAGATGGTTGAAGTTTTTTTTGTCGTGTCAATGACTCAATGTGCCTTTTGTCTGATGCAATAACGCAAAACCAAGGTCCTGTCCAAGGACGCAGTGTCGAGCATTGTAGCGAGGTGCCGTCGATGACCTGCACTTGCGTTGCTCTCCATCCTCGAGGACCGAAGGAACAAAGGACAATTTCACAGGGTGACTTCGGTGACAGTGACTCTGGGTGACTTCTGTTTTCTCGCCCTCTTCCACCAGCTTCTACACATCCTTCCTCCGTTTGGATCGGTTTGAAATGTGGCGTTTTGGATAGTTTTGGTATCCCTTGGTCCTATATACGCCCAGGGTATTGAGCTGCTTCTTGGCCATCTGCTGCAAACGCGCCACCTGTAGGATGTGGAAATCACATGAAATCACCAACTATTAATTAGGCTTTCAGTATATATATATATATATATGACAAATCCACCTTGATGCTCCTTCCCGAATTGAAAAGCACTGGGTCCAAACCAACTCGTTCTTCTTATTTCCCGCTCCACCTGCTGCTCCATTTGTCGGCTCAGAATCTCTGCGCGGTCGCGCCCGCGAGAAGCTCTGCGCAGCGTCTGGTGCAATGCATCCAAATCGTTCAGAAGGAACGCTGCATTGGTCGCTTCCGTGCTGTTGTACCTCCAAGAAAAACAGGGAAGCTCTAGACTCCTTCCAAAACACTGAGCCAATCAATTTCCACCGCATGTACTCAGGTAATGCGGAAGCATCCGCACTCCTCCCCGCCACCCGATCCCTCTAAGGCCTGTCTAAGAGGTCAGGTTTTTGGATGAATTTGTCAAGGGCANCTGCACACTCTAAAAATTCAGCACCAAAAACGTTGGATGCTCTGATAGGCTTGCATCAAGCTGCATGTAGTCCAGCTTGTCTGCCAAAAAACCTGTTTCTGCCCGGGCTGCATCTACTGACCATTTCACCATCTTCTGTAAGTTGCTATTTGTCTTCTTTGTTGCCAACTCAAGGTTGCGGATGATTGCTCGGTCTCCACGAATGACTGCGTCACGCACGCAGTGAATGTCACAAAAGGCTCTGGCGAAACCAATTTGTAAAGGATTGCAAGCAGCATATCCTGCCTGTCCAGGCGCATCCATTGGAGCAAATTGCAGGACTTCACTACTGACTTGCATGGAAAAAGAATGGCACACAATAGAAACCATCATGAATTGATATTCATTTTCATGTCATGTTGCCGAGCCTGCTGAATGTGAAATTCCTTCTTTGCAAAATGGAATTCGCTCGCAGGCCCGGAGAACGTCTTCACAGCAGCAACCAACTCGGTGGCCTTCCGACGCGCGATGCAAGGCGGAGCAAAATCTTGGTCGACCAACTGATGGTGTGAGATCTTTCCTGTGAGTGATGTCTTTGTGTGTTTGAATTTCTGGTTTAGTTGCAACTTGTGCAGGTTGACAATGATATACATTTGATGTCATTTGATCCTCATGGGTTTCAACATGTTTTAACATGTTATAAAACTTACAGCGGTTTTACACTTCATGAAGTCAGCACTTTCACTCAACACCTTGAAGCAGGGCCTGATTACAAATCTCTGAAGGGTTCAGCGATATACCGGCGCCAAATGGAGCGATCATCACCTCATAGAGGTGACGATCGTAACAGAATCTGAGGTGACGATCATAACCACGGTCGCGCAATCTCTCAGATCCAGGCGTCAGGGATGACACTGCAAACGACGCCAAGACCTTCTTCGACCATGTCTGATATGAACCTGACATTGCGCTATGGTGACACTGATGCAAAGATTTTCCTCTTCTGAGCCTAGCACCCTCCTCCTCCTCATCATCATCATCACCATCAGTATCATCATCATCATCATCATCATCATCATGAGCAGCAGCATCATCAGCAGGAGGGGGTTCGGAATGCCCTTGCACGCACCATTGCTTCTTGTGGCCAAGAAACGATGAAAGAGCGCTGTGGTAGCCGGCGGTTGCAGAAGCCAAGTCCCGTTCGATGTCTCCCTGCATGCAGTCATTCCAATCACCTGAACACGCACTTTGACAAGTCCAAGAGAATTGAAACCATCCAAAGGGAAATCATCATCCAATGCATACATAAATATAAATGAATTGTATTTTCATATGTGCAAATTCTTTCTTAATCATTGACACAATATACGTATAGGCATGTTGATTCAGTTCAGTATAGTTTCTGTAGCTACGCGTTTGCCATGCACATTGGGTGAGCTCAAGCGCCATCGACGAGTCACTGTACATCATGTTCTCTGGTGCTGTGGAGCCATCACCTGCCGTTGCAGCATTCTCTCTATGCTATGCTGCTATCCTGTGTGGGTGGGTCACTTCATTCGTTTAGTCACTTTAATCAACCTTGCCTCCACCAAATTTGCCAAAGATTCCACCAGCATTTTTGGCAACTTCGCATGGATGATAATCTGGGATCGGTGCCTCTTTTGTACCTGGTTCTGCTTCGAGTTTTGATGTCGTCATAACTTCGTTATCTTCCTCATTAGTGAAAGTTTCCGTCACTTCCTTCCATAAGTTCTCGTAGTTCAGGCATTCATTGGCATATTTGGGCCTGAAAAGTGCGAGATAAATCCGAGCAAATCCAGCAGCATGAATTGGTTAATGCTCAATTGATTGCCATATGCCATATCTTTGCCATATCTTTGCCATATCTTTGCCCCTGAAAATCTAAAATCAACGCCGAGACTCTGTTCAGCTTTGAATTCTTCCAGCTCTGGCATTGGAGGCTGAGGTGGGCCTCAATTGAACGATACTCCGATACTTCTTGGCCCATCGTACAAGGCTCCGTGGCTCCGTCCGTGTTTCTTGAGGACTGGACGCTTAGGTGGAGGCAACTTCAGAGCATCTTCAATGGACAGTGCTTTTGGTGCTGGTTCCCCTGGCCAAAGGATGGAGATATCATATCTTGGTATCGTATATTGGTTTGGAAGTTACAACTTTTCCAGTACTTGAGCCCCAAAAAAAAAGAGCATCCATTCATTGAAACATGAGCCTGGAACTCCAGCCCCTTCGAATTCACCATCAAAGTCGCTCACATTGACCACATCAAAGTCCACTCCGGGAAGTCCCAGCGGCGACGCTTGGTCAGTGATCTCGGAACACGAAGATCCAAGACACCACTTCCCCACATCCCTGTCCTTAGCTCTTCATCTTACTGCATACCTCTGCTCGCAAATGCTAACGGCCAACATCTCAACGTGGCCACCAACTGCCAAACCAATGAAAGAAATGATTCTTGACGACCTTTTGATGTTTCCCTGTGAACCAGTTGGAAGGGCAATTTGAAAGAGTGCTCGAAGGTACATGGGACATGGAAGATGATGAAACGAAAGAAGCGGCCGAGCATCGAACTTCAGAACACGATCACTGCTTTCGTACTCCAAACGCCCTGATGCATCTCGCCCACGTGCACAGAACACCCCGTCGAACGGGCTCACCAAATCTGGCACCTCAATGTGCTTTGTCAATTGAGAGACTTTCACAGACTTTGTCAATTGAATGGTGAACTTCTCAAGTTTTCATGTGAAATTCTCCCAAAACTTGCTCGAACCTCCCACCTGGCCACGCGGATCCATGGTGACCGGAGCACCACCTGCCTTGCAGCACTTGAAACGGACCCTTTGCCACTTGCCACCTGGCATCAAATGAATGCCGGATTCCTTAAGAAATTCATCGTGTGAAAAGTTATACTCGACTCTGAGACGCTTCACCTCTCAAGAGTCTAGCCCGGAAATGCGTAAACTTTCATGACAAAAATATCTTGAGAATTCTTGAGGTATTCTGATATCCCTGCCTTCTGAGAACTCGAAATGAAATCCGCTAAGAACGGAGTTTTCCCCACAGTCCGCTTGGAGCATTTGTATTGGCTTTGCCCAGTAATGTATCTCTTGTCTGAAGCTGGGCACCTCAACCTCAGATGGCATAGATTTGGCACTTTTGGCCAAGAAAAATCTCCAGTTTTGCATGTTTTGCTGCTTTCCAAGTCACTTGTGCGCTGTAGTAGTCAAAGCAAGAGCCCAAACCACCGATTTTGCTGCATTCAAACTTGTACTTTTGAAGTCCAGCATCAAGTCTCAAGGCAGTAAGGGCTTCACCAGATGCACATTCCACTGGATTATCTGCCAACATTTTGTGCCAATTGTGCCAATTTGTAGATGTCTTATCACGCACAATGTTGGTAGAAACGAAGGTGCCAAAGTTCACCAATGGGGCAAACTTGCCTCAGAGTTCTACGAGCTGTATCGAGCTGTCGGGACACCATCCAAAACATGCGAAACACACAAAACATCGTCCCGTCTAATCTGTCAACTCTGAAAAAAGTCCCGGGGTTCCTCTTTGCGAACCAATCAGGCAGAAAGGAGCAAACGCTGAAAATGTTGCCGGATTCTGTGGACCAAGTTGCATTTCGTGGAGATGTGGAGGGCATCTCCTGCAAAGATTTGGCCAAAATCCAAGTTGCTCAAAGCTCCGCTGGTACCACAATAAGATGAGTAAGCTGTGTGGAGATCCTGAGTGCGTTTATCAGCCAGCACATGCAAAGCCCAAATATCCGTTGGAATTTCTGCTGGAGACAGCAGTTGTTTCGCATCAGTTTGGTTGCATGCTCGATGAACAATGCCCGAAAGAGAAGACCCGCGAGAGCTCAAACACTGGCCAGAACCGGTGAAAGACATACTGCTCGGGATAACCCGCAAAAGACGGTTCTGAGGTGTGGTCAAGGAATTCACTTGTGCAAGGAGATTCGCTTGACAAGAAGTACTTGCGACCACAGTCATGTCCTCATTCGATGTCTCTGATGGCTTCAGGCAATGCTTGTGTTTGGCTTGTGTGCTGAGCTCCGCTGTCATGCCAAGCTCGGTGTAAATGCTTAAAGCCATTCGATTGAAATAGTAAAGCTCCTCACAACACCCGCAATATGAACACCAACATATCATATACGATCAACATGCTACCACTATGGAACAAACAATAATTTTGAGGGGTCGGGTCTGTACTTTGACCTTTATATAATTTAAAATAATTATGAAATAATTTAAATGATCGTTTAGGTTTAGGTGTCGTGCGTTTGCGTCTTGATTCTTGGCCGCCTTCAACATAGCAAATCATTACACTTATGGTCACGATGGGTGAGGCAGCGGTACAAAAGTCATGGTTTTTTTTCAAAAGCCAACATGGACACCTGCAGCACTCACAAGCAGAGTGACAAGTCTCCTGCTCGTTGCGGGCATCGTAAGCTGTATAGCCTCGAGCACCCACTTGCACACAAGCCTCACAGGAGAGTCCTTCCAAGTTTGGTTTTTCTAGACTGTTGTACCAAGATCCACTCACACATTGGAGTTTTTCCTGCCCAACAAGGTGGGCTCCACGAAACAAACGATAACGTTCTGCCCAGCAAGAGGCGAGTAAAACGCTGCCATGTTTGAAGGAGCTTGGAAGAGTTCGTTTGTGTTTCCAATGGTGTGAGGCCACATCTCGATGCAAAGGGCGGCCACAACTCTCAATGCCCATACCTCCAAGCAAGAGTACTGCATCACATTGCTGATAGAGATGAAGAAATGAAAAGCCCACCTCAAGCTCTGATTGCCTCAAGTGCCTCGTGCCGGTGCTATTCTGAATGAGAGAGTACGGCCTGGTCACGGCTGCAATAGCTATCCCACTGAGGTGGACATGACCATGTCCTCTGCGGTCAAACTCGAAGGTGATCTCGCCACGTGGATTCGCTGTGGTCACACCGTTGAATACAACCTGCTGGTAACCATCGGTCCGAAAAATAGCCTCAGGACCGTTATTCACTGAACAGCCATTGTCTTTATTGTAGGAACCCGAGGAATCTGTCGAGTAAATTGCGAACAAATACTGCGCAGCAGGCACCAAGCCACTTACAACCGCAGTAGCCTTTCCATTCAGGTTCCGGAGGAATCCGAATGCATAATCTCTGGTGTGTGTCCAACCTGACACAGCAACCTTGTAGCCATTGGTTAAGTCCATGTTGAAAGTCTGATCCTGAACTGAATCCAGAGTCTCTTTGCCCTTGACCTCCCAGTTGGCTTCAGTCCAACTCGCCAAAGGCTCGGATTGTTCCAAACCAGCTCCTGCCTTGAGCTTCCAATGGAGATATTCGACCGCTGTCCTCATGGGTGGGCAGTTTTGGCAGTGAGTTACATGAGATTCATTGGGTTTTGAAGGGTTTTGGCATTCATGAATTTCCTAGTCTAAGGTAAAGTGTGGTAAAGTCAGGTAACTATTGCTTTCTGGCCCCCTGCTTTTGACTTGCAACTCAGAAGACATGAAAGCAATGGAAACCAACTTTATCTAAAACAAGCATCACCATCTCTGCATCTGACAGTGCTCGATTCCATGTGATCACCTCCATTGCTGCGTAAGCAGAATTTTCACCCGAATATTGGCCACGATTGATGACGAGAGTGTTGTCACTCGTCAACACTGCTCCTTGATCAGTCGCAATGTTTCGGGGGCGTCTGTCTTGAATGCCAGCCCTGCTGTCCATTTCATAGACTCGTTTGGCACCATTTGTGCCACATAGGACCACCCACTCCAGGTTGGTTTTCCACCAGTCATGGTGGGTGACCCACTTGTGGTAGTGAGCTACCCCAATGTTGTCATGCCAATGGCCGTGCAAATAGTTTGACTCCTCGAACTGCAAAATGCGTCCACGGGGTTCACCAACACCAACCGTGCCGGTATAACGAGTGATTGAGCACAATGTGAAGGTTGTTGGAATAACTTTGCCAAAGGTGAAAGCAGTCCATTCTCTGCCCTGGATGTAAGTAACTGGCCGATCTGCTCCATAACCAGCGCCCACTCTCTTTATCACAGAGGCATGAGTGGAAACCCCAACGGCATTTCCAACTGAACTTGGCCAAACGGATCCAGCATTCTCACCTGAACTGCAGCAACAAAAAGGTGTGAAACATGACCTCGAAGATCTTAAATAGATTCTAGATTCTAGATGGATCTGACCATTCATTGTCAAATGTATAATTATACCAGCATAGACCCCAAATAGCATAGAAAGGTATCAGCTATTTTCTGCAATTTGTGTCAAGCCGATTCACAAGATACATCTGCTTCCATAAATATATTTCTGGTCAAGAAACAAACCAAAATACAAATACCGATACCCTTATAACTTATAACTAAACAGAAATAGAAACTTATTGAAAAAATAATTCTGCGAACCCCCACCCATACGCGCATCAGATGACACCTCCAATGACACCCTTTGTGACAGCCCCCTCTTAGATCTGCAAACCCTGACCCCTAATTACACGCATCAGATGACAGCGTCAATGACACCCTTTGTGACGACAGCCTGGTCTTGGATCTGCGAACCCACACCCATACACACATCAGAAGATTACACCTCCAACGACACCCTGTGTGACAGCCCCCGCAACGAATCCACAAAACCTGCGAACCCTCACCCCCCAACTTGAAGTAAGAACCCCTGTAGCTAAAGCTATTTGGGGAAAAATGGGGAAATGTATTGAAAATTCATGAAAATTCTTTGGTTTTCTTCAGCCAGGCGCTCTTGAACCATGAGACCATGCCCTCTGCCGGTGGATCAGCTGGTTTGGGTGGCAACTTTTCTGGCCCCACTTTGGCAATAGCTATCCCACTGAGGTGGACATGACCATGTCCTCTGCGGTCAAACTCAAAGGTGATCTCGCCACGTGGATTCGCTGTGGTCACACCGTTGAATACAACCTGCTGGTAACCATCGGTCCGAAAAATAGCCTCAGGACCGTTATTCACTGAACAGCCATTGTCTTTATTGTAGGAACCCGAGGAATCTGTCGAGTAAATTACGAACAAATACTGCGTAGCAGGCACCAAGCCACTTACAACCGCAGTAGCCTTTCCATTCTGGTTCCGGAGGAATCCGAATGCATAATCTCTGGTGTGTGTCCAACCTGAAACAGCAACCTTGTAGCCATTGGTTAAGTCCATGTTGAAAGTCTGATCCTGAACTGAATCCAGAGTCTCTTTGCCCTTGACCTCCCAGTTGGCTTCAGTCCAACTCGCCAAAGGCTCGGATTGTTCCAAAACAGCTCCTGCCTTGAGCTTCCAATGGAGATATTCGACCGCTGTCCTCATGGGTGGGCAGTTTTGGCAGTGAGTTACATGAGATTCATTGGGTTTTGAGGGGTTTTGGCATTCATGAATTTCCTAGTCTAAGGTAAAGTATGGTAAAGTCACAGTCAGGTAACTATTGCTTTCTGGCCCCCTGCTTTTGACTTGCAACTCAGAAGACATGAAAGCAATGGAAACCAACTTTATCTAAAACAAGCATCACCATCTCTGCATCTGACAGTGCTCGATTCCATGTGATCACCTCCATTGCTGCGTAAGCAGAATTTTCACCGGAATATTGGCCACGATTGATGACGAGAGTGTTGTCACTCGTCAACACTGCTCCTTGATCAGTCGCAATGTTTCGGGGGCGTCTGTCTTGAATGCCAGCCCTGCTGTCCATTTCATAGACTCGTTTGGCACCATTTGTGCCACATAGGACCACCCACTCCAGGTTGGTTTTCCACCAGTCATGGTGGGTGACCCACTTGTGGTAGTGAGCTACCCCAATGTTGTCATGCCAATGGCCATGCAAATAGTTTGACTCCTCGAACTGCAAAATGCGTCCACGGGGTTCACCAACACCAACCGTGCCGGTATAACGAGTGATTGAGCACAATGTGAAGGTTGTTGGAATAACTTTGCCAAAGGTGAAAGCAGTCCATTCTCTGCCCTGGATGTAACTAACTGGCCGATCTGCTCCATAACCAGCGCCCACTTTCTTTATCACAGAGGCATGAGTGGAAACCCCAACGGCATTTCCAACTGAACTTGGCCAAACGGATCCAGCATTCTCACCTGAACTGCAGCAACAAAAAGGTGTGAAACATGACCTCGAAGATCTTAAATAGACTCTAGATTCTAGATGGATCCGACCATTCATTGTCAAATGTATAATTATACCAGCATAGACCCCAAATAGCATAGAAAGGTATCAGCTATTTTCTGCAATTTGTTTCAAGCCGATTCACAAGATACATCTGCTAAAGCTATTTGGGGAAAAATGGGGAAATGTATTGAAAATTCTTTGGTTTTCTTCAGCCAGGCGCTCTTGAACCATGAGACCATGCCCTCTGCTGGTGGATCAGCTGGTTTGGGTGGCACATTGTTGTCGGTCCGCACGGTCGGCTGAGCCGTGCTAGCTCCTGAAGGGTGTGGCCATGTGTGGCCGGTGTGGCTTGGCGGAAAAAGGGTTTTCAAGCCCCAAAAGGTGATTCCAAAGATGTGAATTTAAAAACAGTAGCAGCGTAGCAGGCGTAGCATGTTCATTGGACATTCAGATCTTCCTCATTGGTACAGTCCCCTGCGACAAGGTGACATATGATCAATGAGTTGAAGATTCTCGTCTAGCTGGAACCCATAATGATCCTGTATGATCCTGTCATCCACCCACACTTTACAGAACAGAGTGGCCATCAGTCACGTCAAGAATTGTCTGAGCTCCTGAAGGGTTGAAACTCATTGTAAGAAAGCTCCGGCGAAGGCTGGTGGCCCAACATGCATCTGCATCAGCCACTTGGCAAGTTCGCGAACGAGGCAAGGCCTTCAAATCGCCTGAGAAAAAAACATGGGAATGGGCAATGCAATTTCTGTCCGAAATATGCAATTTCCAAATTATATTAATTGAGAAAAGCACCCGCTGCTCTTATAAAGCTTGAGTATGGGTGCATGTGCATGTGCCCAACCACTTGCAAGCATGATGGCCATGTGCTCCGCATTCAAACAAGAACAGCCAAAACATACGCAGCAATGAGAGCGGCTTCCGCACTTCAGTCTTCCACATGTTTCAACTATGTCGACTACATGTTCCATGTCACCATTCCCATCTGTCGCCTTCCAAACTGAACTCCCGAACCAAAGTTTCACAACCGCTGAAAAGGCGACACGTTGCAGCACCATGTTGCGAGCCATGCCAAAAGAACTGGCAAGCTTCCTTAAAGCCACACATTCCCAGGAAGCAGCCATTTCACACAAGAATTTCAACAAATCCAAGTTGGACCTTGCCAGATTCACTGGTTTGGAACCCTCTTCTCCCTGCAAAGATCGTGTTCATCAAGTATCCCACATGTATCGTACATGTATCACACCTTTGATCACAAGATGTCACACGATGTCACACAAGGGCCTCCGTTTCCTGTGCTCCGAGGTTCATCGTCCCGGCATCGAGCTTCGCAGTCTGAAGGCTCTTGAAGTTCCTCTTCAGTTTGAAAGTGAACACCATTGGGCAACAGTTGCCTGGATGGACATACAAACCTTGGCTCCAGGAGCAAGTCAACATAAGGCAACATCCGCAAAAAGTTTGATTCTTCAATGTTTGATTCCTCAAATCTACAAAGGTGGTGGTTTTCTTCTTTTCTGAAGTGACTTCATAACTTTGTGCCGGTGAAATCTTCCCACTAGTTCATGGAGTTTGGGCGCATTTGATGACTAGACTTTTCACGGCATGCCGAGGGCAAATTACAAGAGGGTATCGTGTTTAGCCTGTCGTGCGTCTACTTCAATTTTGAAAGACAAAAACTTAAATGCCGTACCGTACGTATACATAGTAGAGATTGCTAATGTTGCAATTGATCTGACTGCATCTGATATTCGACCATTGGTTTTCTTCCGTCTCTGGGGAAGCCTTGTGATGCTCTGTCAGTTGCTCAAGGATTTATGAAGCCCTAGTGTTCTTCAGTTTCACCAATTATCAGCAACCAGATCATCTGAGCCAAGAGACTGGCCTTTAACCACTGTGTAAGAGCTCGGAATAAAATCGTTGCGACCTGCGATGGTCACCCCGCAAGGGACAATTCGCATATGTGTCTCGAATCAAATCATGCAAAAGCGACTGGCAACGTCCGTTGAAAACTGTGACGATGATGTGAAGATGCATAAAGATGATAAAGATGTACAAACACACATTTGCAAGTGTCTGGTTGTGCGGGCGAGGTGCTGTCGGCTGGGAGGCTTTCAAAACTCTCCGCATTCACTGGAGCTTGAGTTGCCCAGGATGACGGTGCACAGTCACAAGGATGAAGCCAATAATCTGCCGGCTCTGGCGTGCCTCTAGCGATCACGCATGTACCATGATGCCATGCTGCCAATGGCCCTTCACCCGGCCCCTTGGACCCGCCCGCCTGGATCATCCCACACGAAGGACGGCAATGCTTCCTCATCCTGACTCAACACACATGGAGGACGATGACAACTTTGACGACGACAATGATGATGTGGATGTCAATGTGAGCGTCGTCTCTCTCTCTCTCTCTCTCCTCCTCTCTCTCTCTCTCTGTTTGTGTGTCTCCGTGTCTCTCTGTCTCTCCCTACCTTCAGCGGTACCGGCATGCGACGGCATATGCACAATATCTTAGCACCACTACCACCACTACCACCACTACCACCACTACCACCATCACCACCACGACCACCACCACCACCACCACCACTACTCCTGCTACTACCACTACTCCTGCTACTACCAGTACTCCTGCTACTACCACTACTCCTGCTACTACCACTACTCCTGCTTCTACTACTACTACTACTACTACTACTACGACGACGACGACGACGACGACGACGACGACGACGACGACTACTACTACTTCTACTACTTCTACTACTTCTACTACTTCTACTACTTCTACTACTTCTACTACTTCTACTACTTCTACTACTTCTACTACTTCTACTACTTCTACTACTTCTACTATTTCTACTATTTCTACTATTTCTACTATTTCTACTATTTCTACTATTTCTACTATTTCTACTATTTCTACTATTTCTACTATTTCTACTATTTCTACTATTTCTACTATTTCTACTATTTCTACTATTTCTACTATTTCTACTATTTCTACTACTTCTACTACTTCTACTACTTCTACTATTTCTACTATTTCTACTACTTCTACTATTTCTACTACTTCTACTATTTCTACTATTTCTACTACTACTACTACTACTACTACTACTACTACCACTAC
>DF244482.1:0-26735 GCA_000507305.1 Breviolum minutum Mf 1.05b.01 | reverse complement strand
GTTGTAATGTAAATTCCTCAAGGTTTTCCTTGAACAATCTTAGCCTTTGGCTTTACATCATTTCAACTAATAAACCCTAAGCGCGCTACAGCGCGCTATAGCGCGCTACAGCGCGCTTTCCAGCAAAAAGGAAGCATACATACTGTTACATACTAAAGTTCTACTGTACATTCCTGATGGTTTTCCTTCAACTACTTTGCCACTTCAGACCATTTCAAGTAATCCCTACCAAGCGCGCTACCAGCGCGCTACAGCGCGCGACGCGCTACAGCGCGCTACAGCGCGCTATCCACCAAAGAGAAAGCATATACAATACATACTGAGGTTGTAAGAAATTAAATTGTAACGTGAATTCCTCAAGGTTTTCCTTAAACAATCTTACCTTTGGCTTTACATCATTTCAACTAATAAACCCTAAGCGCGCTACGGCGCGCTATAGCGCGCTACAGCGCGCTACAGTGCGCTATCCAGCAAAGAGAAAGCATACATACTGTTACATACTAAAGTTCTACTGTACATTCCTGATGGTTTTCCTTCAACTACTTTGCCACTTCAGACCATTTCAAGTAATCCCTACCAAGCGCGCTACCAGCGCGCTACAGCGCGCGACGCGCTACAGCGCGCTACAGCGCGCTATCCACCAAAGAGAAAGCATATACAATACATACTGAAGTTGTAAGAAGTTGTAATGTAAATTCCTCAAGGTTTCCATAAACCAATGAAAAGGTTTCTCCTGACAGGGAAAGGTTAATTAGTCGCGCGCGCTCCGGGCTAAGGATTCAGGATGCTTAAATGGATTGCTGCAGATGATACATCTGTGGGTTTGCCAGGGGCCCCCTTGAACAATCCATGACGTGAAAAAATGAACAAATAACAGTCCTGGACATCTGAAGAATTGAGGAACCATTCTGATTATTTTAGGAATAGTCTTATCTATCTTAGGAACAGTCCTAACTATTTTAGGAAGGAATAGTCCTGGAAATTTTAGAAATAGTCCTGGGTATTTTAGGAAATAGTCCTAGCAAATCCACAGAACCACCATATAAAGAGGCCTAAGCAGGTCCTAAACTATGGGTGAATCTTTGAACTTCATCTCAGCTTCCAAGTCATTTGTCAACATGTTTCTTACACCCAAAATGCCGCTTCGTCCGAATCTTGCTCTTAATTGACCCGATGCAAGAATGTGACCACATCTCTCTGGGAACCTTGTGAGACATGCCGGCAAAGGCAATGATCTGCTCTGCAATGAGGGCATGACCCAAATCTGCCTCCATGGTGACCTGAAAAAGGGAGGCAACTCGTTTTGAAGAAAAAAAACACACACACAAATAAACCAAGTACCAGTGAGTTGCCTTTTGTTTGTAGCTTTGGTATTTCATTTCAATCATCTCACCTGTAAGTAAGTCTTGTCCAAAAAAAACTCTTTCTCAAGTGGATAAAAACAAAAGAAATGTCTTTTTGTTGGTGCTCACCTTTTTCCAGAATCAGTACATTTGAAGATAGATCCATCTTAGGGATTAGGGATTTAGACTCCCATGTGAGAGAATTTCCCCGCCCTTGAGGGATTTCCCATTGAAGACCCGCCTATCCGTGATAAACCTTCCAAGGTACAACGTGACTGCAGGAACTTTGAAGTGCTAAGTGTAGGGAGGAGAAGCCACAATAGGTTCCCATTTCCAAAACTGCTCCTTCAATGGACACCCCTCCCCAGCCTGCAAACAACTCTAAATGTAGATCCCAAATTAGGGACTTGCTTATAGATCATACATATAGCTCTGATCCAAGTGACATCATTTAACACAAGTGGCACCTAATATGGAGACAAGCTCAAAGGGAACTATAATGACGATACTGTAAAGCCACTCACAGGTTTGACCAAGAATCGTCTTGGAGTACATCTATGGGTGTATCTTAAACATATACAATATCATATATCGACAAAGTGCATATGGATAAATAGCATGTGGTTTCAACCCAGCCGAAAAATATGGAGTCAGTAATTCTTTCCAAAGGAGGGGTGGAATAAATATATTTGAACCACCAACTTGAGAAAGATAATCTAGAAAAAGAGCAACACATGTGTATAGAGATTCCTTTTGAATTTCACTGGGATTGACTCGGGAACAAGGCCTCACCCTCCCTTGTCAACAAAATAAAGCCATGCCATAATTATTAGCGCAAAACAGTGCCACAGTCCCAGCATGGGTATGTGTGAGGTTATCTTACCATTCAATCAGTGCAACTCGGTGATGCTTAACAAGAATTTCGTACTAGGACCTGGCATCCAAATCGTTTTGCAAACATCCCGGAAACACAAATGGCAAACGGCATCAAACCCTATGTTGAAAGTCTTGAGGTTTAACTAAGTTTACTGTCTTTTAGCTTGTTTCAAAAAAAATCTGGGAAGTCATGAAGGCTCCTCAGATTCATCATCCCTGGATGCTTGCTGAGAAGCTACTCAACACTGGCGCTATGTTTTTTTAGTCGGAAAAGTGGTCCAAAAACTCCATGTTTGGCGGCTGTTTCTAACCACCCCATTAGCAGCTTGTCACCTGGCCTTCTGGACTGATGGCTGCTGCTGCAGTCAAAACCTCCAATTTCTCACCACCAGCAATCTTCAACCATTTGCTGGAGGCCCGCAACCTTCAGGCATTCAACTTTTTGTGTCAAAACAAATGTCATTTCCGTTGAAAGCATTGAGAACACATCTAAATCTAAACAATGATTTTTTGGAGATTCGAGAAGGGACTCCAAAAAGCTGATTGAAAATTCACTGGGCAGAAACATGACGGAACATGATAGAACCATTGTGATAAACATCTCAAAATTATTGCTTTTTCGCCAAGCATGACAAATGACCCCTACTTGGGTATCTGTCACATCCATCATTGTTTGGGTCATTTCTTCACGCAAACAATCCTGCTGTCCAAGAAACTCTTCGCCGAACTTCTCCATGGCTTCACACACTGATCGTGGATCCCTCTTAGCTGTGCTTAGCACATATTGCAACAACCTCATTTCCTGTGCGATGGTGCGATGTCAACTGGCTGATCCAAGTTCACTTTTCTTAAACATGGCCATCTTCTGGGAATTGATCATCCTTTCAGAAATCAGGCCATGTCAAGGGTATGGTCATCGAAACCAGGAAACGCCAACTAAGTAGCTAGGACCATGGCACTACCCAGCTACTGAGATTATCCTCTTGATTTTCTAGGATGTTTTTTGAATTACTCATCAAATGGTTAACTTCTCTGGTGGATCTCCAGGAATATTGAAGCAGGAATGAACTATGATACAAGTTTCATTCCAGCTACCTGACTACTCCTCAAAACCTCCAGGATCCCCAAAAAATCCAGGCCTTCACATAGGCCGTATGCCCTGCCAGTAAACTCAATGACGACATCACTTCCTTCAACATCTTCAACGCTTGGGCGTGGTCTTTCCATGGTCTTTCCCTTACCTTTGTCATTTAAATCTTGTGGGGGCGAACTTCAACAGGAAATCTAAGGGAACTTCTAGGGAAGCATCTTAAGGCATCTAAATTTCGACATTCAAATGACACTAAGAAAGTGTCAATTCAAGTGGACCGAGTCTTCCTAGAGTTTAGGAGGCATGTACAACTGTTCATCCATGTTCGACAAACAACTTTGTACAATTGAAGCACTTTGGAGAACACGGATGTTTCAACCGTTGGTGTACTTCAGGGATTGTATTCATTCCTGCCGAATGTTTATCTCCAGGTACCAAAAGAGTAAGTGTCGTACCTCAAATCTGGTGGAAATTGGCCGAACATGTTGGAATTAGGCAAATGTGAAATGAATCCAAATATACACATGCATGTACCACGTACCACTGGCTGATGCTTTGGGTTAGTACTGGTAGTTTCTCCTCGTTCGAACGTACCTTCATAAAATAGCGAGATCCAAAAATCCACCAAAACAACTAGCAGATTCGGCTGAGGTTGCCCCAAAAAAACAGCACTGTAGAAAGAGGATGTATATGTAGAAAATATTCTTTTGAAATGAAAACTTTAAATGTTAAAGCAGTTTTTATTGTTCTTTGATTTTCCAGGCGAAACCGTGATGTTGCGTTTGACCCCCATCTCCTCTGTGGTTGCCACTCCTGCCACTGTCGCCATGCCGGGACAGGATCGTTGATGGCAACGAAGAAAGCGCTGAAGAACCAAACTCAGTTGTCAACAACAAAGCTTCTGTGACGAGGAGTTTGTTGAAAGAACATTGTTGTGACTTTTGCAACAAAAAGCCGATGATGATGATGATGATGATGATGATGTTTCCCAAATTTGTTTTCTCCCTTCGTTTCTTCACACCTCCGTGGCAGCTGCTCTCTTTGGCACGCCGCCGCCACCGCGCCGAAGCTTGCACCATCCAGGCGGTCGCGCCACGGTCGCCAAGAGGAGGATGTGGAATCCAAGAGATGCCAACAAGACGAGAGATGAGACGAACATGCAAACGCTTCTAAGAGCATACCTCAGTTCAACATAAGAAGGTGATTGATGGGATCTACAATTGTATTATTTACCCTCTATGTCACAACTTTGATGCTCATTGAGGGGAATTCCAACATTGGAGCATGCACCTTGGTACATGGAAACATATCTATCCATACAGAATACAGTTGACATTTCAGCATTTCAGGTAGAACAACACAAATAGGTTCAAAGTAGGCAGGGTACAACATGGTATAGCGCAAAATCTACAGATTTCAGGTCTGGATGACTTGGCGATGGGAAAACGGCAAGCAAAAAAAACGAATTCAGCAAAGACACCTATGTTCTCTGGACGCATGTTGAACTCCTGCTTGGTGTTTGAGACGGCAATGAATAACAATTGAATCTTTATACATCTTTATACAATGTTTTATTCCAATTAATAGGCGCGTGTATCCAACTTACCTTCTGATGGTGGTAATGAACTAACTAGCCACCAAGTATAGCTCCAGGTCAGTGAAAGACTTCACTCAAATGTCATCTAGTGAGGCAAATCTTCAAAATCAATGTTAAATGTAACACACCTATCGATTCAATCTATCATAATCTATGAAGTTTGCATGTTTATGTTTATGCTCTTGACCATGAGAATTACGCTCATGACGAACCAACCTCAGCTTTCAAACTTTCAAGCTCACACAAACCAAGCATGGAATTGCTAACAACCTAACATATCACACGATATACTCATATACACATCAAGATACATAAACACTAAAAAAACAACATGCAAATCAAACAGAATCAGTTCTCCATCCACAAAACACCATCTGTTCATCCTTGGTGTGTAAGACCTCGATGCTCCGTGTAGCGATGGCATCCAACAGCGCTCCGTCTCCGATAGTACTTCGACCCATGGACCATGCCAAGGTGGCTAAGGCATCGGCACGAAAGTCTCCAAGTTTACCTGCAGCAGTAATACTGTTGATGGACAAAATTCCAAACAACCACCTGGGATGTATAAAACCCTGTAAATAATGGGGGATAAACTGCTTATCAACTGGTGCAAGATTTTGGCTATCAACAGTATCTTCACAGTAATTTCCAAAAAATGATCAAAACATGTGTGAATATATAGTTGCAGATCATTACGATGACACTGTTCTTAGTATTTCCACACATGTTTTTTGGCTATCCTTTACACATTAATTCAGTCCAATTATTCTTTCAACTTGAGCCTTACGACCAACACATGCACTGAATATAATCCACAATCATCAACTTAAAAGCAATCTAGACCCCACACCCAAGAAATTCCAGAGTCATAGCATTGTTGAACTCCCGTCTGGGATGATTCCCATTCATTAAAAAACATCTTTTGCACACCCCGTGACCTTTGGCTTCTTTGCTGATAGCCTTCATCAAATCATGGCGTTCCACGCGCAGGGTGGCGAAGGTCCAAGCAATGTTGCTCAGGTGTTGCGGATGAAACTCCGAAACCAAATGACGAAGGCTTAGATCCGCCAGTTCCATCAGCAAAGCAATGGGACGTTCACGAAGGGTGCCATGATCCCATACCAAGTTGGACACATCTTGTGGGACCATCCTGAACTTGCAAGGAGTAATCTGTTGACAATAATCCACACACATATTGAAAACGAAATAATTCATTGCTTCTCACAAAATTCCTCTACTTCTTGGGTTTAGTTACTCTATTCCTTGTGTTGATGGCCTAGTGCAAAAACCAAGACCAGGGATTAGCCATCTAAGAAACAATTTATTTGGAACTGTCTTGTCAACTAGGGGTGAACATAAAACACGCAGATTTAGCAGGATCCTTCAAAATGACAGCATGGCATCCAGAAAATATGGATAGATTTATAGATGATCTTTGGGTCCAAATGAACCACTAGCTACCAGCCCTGGTAAACACCACGTTTCTTTTCAACCATTCCAAGCATCTGCTTCCTTTGGGCACCCGCTTTACATCTCGATATCATCTCATCCTTCACGACCTCTAACACCTTCAACTTCAAATGTTGCAAGGTAGCAAAGGCTCAAACCTGCGATGATACACACCGTTGGTTTTGCAATTCCTGTTGCCTATCATCTTCTACACGTTTCAAGGTTACATTTCTATGGGAGTTACAACCAACCTAAAATGGCTGAAACACAGTAACGAGGGTCAAGTTATTTACCAGTGGACCCATGATTTGAAATCATGTTGATGCAAAGATCACTTGCAACAATTTGCAAAACACATATGATGCAAACATAGAGAAAAAACATGAGAAACGGACATTACCAGCAGCAAGCAAACAAAGAACATTATTCCAAACTTCAAAGATCTTCCATCTTCCAAATGTCGTTGTACCATATTGGAGATAAGATAACTGGAATTTGTGTGAACAAAGGGCAGAAAAAATAGAGGTATTTAACATTTATCAACAACGCTCATCAGTGTCGTTAAAATCCAAGAACACACAGCAAAAAAACAATCCAACATCGCCCAGGAAACGGTGTTCACCAGTTCTTGCGTTTTGAATTTCTCACATTTCACTGGATCCATAGGCAAGGGGACGTCCAACAAAGGCTTGTCATAGTACTTCAACTTCCTTGGCAACTTGAGATCGCGATCGCTAAACATTATCCTCTCTGTTCAACAAAAACATGGTCAACGTCGGTAGAACCCCCTCATTTTGCATCAAGTAACAAAATTACAAAAAAAAAAGAACATGGTGAAACAAAAACATACGTCAAACAAATATATATATATATATATACTATAGTATATATAAATAAATACAATGAATCACTAAAAGTCAGGGTTCGCAAAACTTCACAAACTATTCGCCAGGCCCTGGGGATTTAGCTCTTGAATTTGTTAAACACAGGCCGATGCCAGTGTTGCCAATCGATCAGCTTCGGGTAGAAGCAGTTTGGCATAGCTTCAAACCTCAAGGGCGATGAGGTTGAGGTTTAACCAGGGAAGAAATGTTGGGATGAGTCAAGAGATGTAATGCGGCAAACTAATGATCTATACATTTGGGTATCATTTAGGTAGTTGATGAAGGCAAGTCTAGCTAAATAAAACATATGTTGAAAATCCGAGCATGATTGATTGATGAGGTCTTGGATCACAGTAGTATTTTTCCCGGGATATTTCTTGAGACAAGCACTTTGCCACTGGAATAATATACTTCCCTGTACAATACTTAGTGACTTAGTCCATCATGTCCACTTCATCAGAGATAGAACGAAAAAAACAAGTGCCAGTGGTAGCTGGAAGCTTGTGAGAACAATCTCATCCATATGAAGGTGCCGAATAGTTGGTCTTGGGTATCAATGAAACACCCATCAGGAGTGAATTAGCACCCCAACCCTACAATGTGCTTGTGGTGGAACATATGTCACGTCTAATCATTCCAACTGGCCTGATGTTTCTGTCTGATGATGTTCGCATCAAGCTGAATTTTATTTGGACCCCGGCGAGTAGTTTGTACCTGTCCCCAGATTTGGGATATATCTGAAAAGCAGACTCAAATCAGAACACCTAACCTGAGGTTTTTCCACACAAACAGAACTAAGAACACATTCCTGAAGAAAAAACAACTCAGGAAATACCTCTTGGCTCTTAGTAAATGAGTCACAAACCTCAAGGAAAGTTTGCCCCAAAAGTTAGGAAATGTCCAATCTCAAATCAGCAAAAAAATCATCCACACTTTGGTGGAAAATTGCCCTAAAGGCAATCTTTGGATCCTTTAGAATCATCATTTTCCACTTCCATGATGGCAAAGAAGGAATTGGATGATATTCGCGATGCCACATTCACTTGATAGGTACTTCAAAATCTACCTTGTGGGGACATCCCATGCTACCTCATGACCACTGGAGGGAAGCCAAGGATGCCAAGGTACCACATTGCCAAGGCCGCGTGGGGTGAGTTCTTCTACACGCCATAAAACAGCCGTTTCCAGGACCTCTAAGGCCACAAGACCTAGTTTTCCAAGCATTTTTCAAGGGCAAACTGTTCGTTTCAGGGAGGATATACATTCCTCATATCCTCATGATCTGTTGATTAGTCGTTGATAAGAATCATGCTGTATCAATTTGATTCTACAGCATTTCAAAGTCAACTATCAACATGTTGATTCTACTGGATCTGAGAAAGGACACACACCTCGCCAATTGATAGCATTGGATTCCGCTCGAAGAATCCGTGTCATGTATCGTGTATAGTGGGAGCATTCCCTATTGAGTTTTTTTTGTCATTCCGAAACCTTTTCAAGCATCAGAAAAGCGATCCCTACCATTTCATCGCAGCTTTGATCACCGCAATTGAAGCCTGTGCAAAATCACAATTGCTCTAGGGGCACTTCCTTCGTAGGGGATCCCAATATGTGCGCTGAAGACCCTGTGAATCTGTATAGCCAATATAAATATATGTTTTCCGTTCTGATTGAAACAAGACAAAGGGAATTCTGACCCTGTTCATTAAACAAATACATCTATCCTTATCCAAGACCGACGATACTCAGAAAAAAACATGCAAGAAAACAAACATACTGTGAAATTGAAAACAAGTTCATGAGAACAAAAAACACCAACACTCATCTTCTCACTCCTTTTGAGGGCCGAAGGAACTTTTGTTACGAAGTCTGCCGACATCTCATGCCATGTTGGCCAACTCTTGTGGTGCCACATCCATCAATCCGCCACGGCACGGAAGTGGCTGCACTTGGGAGGCCTTGTTGGTCAAAGATCACGCCAAGTGGATAAGAGCCTTGGCAAAGGGGCAGGAAGGATGGAGAAGCTTGAGGTAGGGACTTCATGTAGAGGTAGGAAAGGTAGTATGTATTACATATATCATATACGAGTATATACAAAATTGTATACAATATGTACATAATATCCATATCATTATATTTCTATTCTCATGCGCCAAGTAGAAAGAAATAACAAACACCTCCCAATTTGTTGCGGTCGACCCATCACTTAGGTGCAACTTGGGAACTTGTGGCGATTTGTTGGGCTCTGGTTATCGTGCCTGCCAAGTCATGTGAAGGAAAAGCAACTCAAGACGCAAACGGGTGCTGTGATTTTCACCCAACTATACCGAATATGGTGGAAATACCCATGAGTCAAATGAGGTCAAATAAACTTAGGATAACACTTGTTTGGTCCAACTTGATTTTGAGATGCTTTTGGTAATCATGGCTTTGGGGTGAAAAGAAACAGTTCTGAATTTCAGTGTGTGTGTTCACTTTTCACCCACCGAATCTTGAAGGATCTAGGTAATTCAAAAAAGCTTAACAAAAAGGTGCCTTATCCACCGGGTGAAAACTTAGATGCATAATGTGGTAAGGAATCTTCTGGAGAGGCTCCTCCAGTTTCTTCTGCTCATAAACAGGGTAAACATATTGCCTTGGAAACCATTAGTTCCCTAAGCCTCTTCCAACTTACACCATTTACTCAAGCGACACAATCCAGACATGAATTGTGGCATCCATACTTCTTGACTCCTGACCTATTTGGCATTTGGCGACTTGATTGGAGGGATTCCGACGCACCTCCCCGACTTAATTTCATTGCACCATACGTATACAACCTATCGAAATGCCTGGAAAAAATGGTGAGAAAAACAAGAAAACCATATTATCAAAACACAACAAACGGCATCATGACAAACATGACAGTTTCAGCCAGAAAACACGGGGGCAAATCATGTACTAGATTTCAGAAATCCACAATATGTTGCTACCTTAGTAACATGCAACCGCCATCATCCACCATCCATTTTTGGATGATTAAAGTGCCCCCTACCCGTTTTAGTTCTCTCCGATCTTTCTTGCCTGAATCAACTGTGGCACATCTTCGACATGTCGCCTCGGTCCAAAATCCATGGTGTTGAAATTTAAGGTAACAAAACAACGGGGAGAAATCACTTGGACATGAATCCCAAAGATGATCTTGTTGATCTTTTGATTCTGAAAAAAAATGGCATAAATCAAAGAGCCTCATGCGTAAATCTGTTGCTTTAGTCATTCGTGGACAAAAACCTTCTGGGATGTTTTTTGAACCAGGATCGTAAGCCTAAAGTGGCCAAACAACCGCCAGGCTCCTCATTGTGATATCACACCGATGAACTGATCTGAGAACTTTGATCACAATTTGGCCAACAAAAAATCATCGAACACATCTCCAAGGCTAGGAATCTCATGTTTGCTGACAACTAGGCTGCCCTGGCTTGAAGCGGCGTTGCAAAACAAATCTGCAAGAGGCTTGCGTGGACTACAAGGATCTCTCCTTGTTCGAAATTGGCAGTAGCTTTTGTGTACACTAAAGCATGCAACCAAAGGCAGCGATGTATTCATGAAGTAAAAGCGCTTCTGCAGTAGGTTCACTTGCAGCTAACTCATGATTAACTGATGGGGAATCCTCAAGTCGCTGAATGTTAGCCTTGTAGACTTTGATCAAATTCGAAGATCGCCAGTTTGAAGTGGCCATCCACCAAATACATGAGAGTTGCCACTGACATGTACAAGTGCTTACCAAGCAACATTTCTATATTTGTATCAAGGCATATAGAATATAGACTATAGATGACATAACCTATAGAGATATGCAGTAATATATGTAATATATTTATCCAAATATCCCAAAATCACGCTCTCCCTGCCATCACATCAAGTAGGAGCTGGAAAAAACCCGTGACGGTTTGGTAGGTCCCACAGTATGTCAGTGATAGGGTGTTGCAACCACGGTCCAAAACGATCAATGGCTGATTTTGAAGTGAAAGGGTGATGTGTTGACACCAAAAAATAGTTTACATATGTTTACAACGGGATTTGCAGGATCTTCGAGGCTGGTGAGTGACTATAGGTTTCGAATAAACAATGTAAACATGTTCCAATGGAGGCAACGATCCGAAAAAAAGATGGTAAAATCGTAAGAGGCATATCTTCACTGGTAAGTTTATTGAAGCCGGACACTACTATCACATCAAATCCTTGGTGATTGGTTCTTCCAGTCTCACAATAATTTTGATAGCAAAGAAATCCCTTGTCACCTTGACTGTGAACACGTGTGGACTGTTCCATGTCTACATGTCCGTCGCGTCATAGAGAAATGGACAACATAAGATCAACCTGAATCACGCAACTACAAGTACTGACTCACGATATTTGATCGCTTACACTTAGCCCAAGCAACCTTACTCGCCAAGTTTGACCTTATGTCAAAAATGCATCTACATAAAATCAGAACATACCAACTCTGAATCAACTCTAGGTCACAGTGGCTCTAAAAGCCACCAATCCAGCAGAACGTTGGGACACTCTCTCCATGGCAAATCAAAAGGGTCACGCAATCAGAGCCTTGTTGTGTTTTGTGTGGGAAGCTCCTGTAAATTGTACATATTTTTTTTGATCTTTCAGATGTTTAGATCCCTGCGATTCTTTTCGGATGGTTGGATTGGTATCGGAACACCCAAGAATTGCAAGTCTCCAAGACGCCTGTTGCCTAAAAGTCTGATGATTGCACCCCGAGCCAAAACCAGAAGACATGCCAAAGAGAATCACCTACACCTTTGGAACTGAATCTCTGAATGGCTGGAAAACAAAGGTGATTCCACTGGCATGAAGTCATGGTCAGGTATGATCTATCAGCTCCAATTTTAAGGGAATGACAATCTCTGAGGTACCCCAACTGCTAAAGTGCACATAGATGCCCATCTGACCAAATCCATGTGTGTCAGGAAGGGCAATGCAACCAACGCCTGAGCAAACAACAATGGCTTCCAAACAAAATTGGAATATCAAACACATCAACAATTGCAATGTAGGAGTATTATACTATGACGCGCAAACTCCTAAGTATGGCAATGGGGTTTTATTTCATTTTCGTCCCATACATCCGGTACATATCGGTGAAACCACGAAATCAAGGGATCAGCTTGCGACCCAAATCAGCACCAACCTTTTGAGGGGTCGCAATCGATGGGATATCCGAAAGACTGTGAAAGGCATTAGGATGTTTAGGACTACATACCTTCCGATTGTTACCATATTGGACTCATTTTTATATTTTTTTGTATTTTTTTGTCTCAAAGGCACCTTACCTAAAGTCCGTTGCCTCCTCAAAGCCACCATTTTTTGTGATATTTATTGGCACCGTACTCCAATGCCAAAACCCTGAGATTTCAGCTCGCGGTTGCTACCCACTAGCAATACGTCATCTCAGGCGCAAACGATCAGGAGACTGTGACCCAACAAATGCAACCTGTCAGGTGCTGTCCAGAATGGTTGACTATCCTGCTTCATCTTGACAGTTTCATATCCTAAGAATTCCCGATAAAAGATGATAAAAGGAATGTTTACTTGGAAAATGGTGCTAGGGTGGTTAAAGGAAAATACCTACCACCAATTAACAATTGGTTGAAGTTAAGCATGTATCATAGAATATTTGTACCAGCATCTTCAAACGGGTGACAGGGTGACAAAACAAGGTGAAGGGGGGGTATGTGGATCAAAAAATTAGTGGCACATATACAAATGTAGATACATAATGATAGTGTAAGGACAATCTAGACTTGGAACAGTACAATGTTGACTTTAATCTAAGTTGGGATCCCATGAACATGATGGTAACATCAGCCTTAAAACCCACAAACACTGAAAGTTGCAAAAGAGGTTCTCTTGTGTACTGATGAAATCCTACACCGGTACAGTTGTTGATACTTGTTGTTTTTGACTGCTTCCCAACTCCTCCAGAAATCGTCCAAATTAGATGCAGCTTTAGTAGATCCCATCAAGGTTGATTTCATCCGATGGTTAAGCCGAGAGAGCAGATGAAGTGACAAGAGACACAAGATGACACAAGAAACTTGCTGGACAACAAAAGAAACCGCATATTTGATCATATTTGATGTAAAACTCACATATAAAAAACAAACACGAAGCAAAACATAGTTCCACACTAAGCATGTTCAAACGAACAATCATGAAAAACTAAGGCTTTCACCAAAGCCCGGTCCATTGGAACTGCCAAGGCTGAAACCTCGAAACTTCAGGTTTTCCTACGACGTGAAAAAACGAGTTCTCAGATTTCAACAAGCTGAAATATTAAAGCGTTAAGAGAAGGGCGCAGTATCTTGACACTCACCCCCTCTTGAGGCCACTGACCATGCAAACCAGCTTGATGATGATACAAACCTCATTATCATTGGTCGACCCCTGCCTTACCAATTGATACACGCCTTATCTATCCAAATTACCTTACCCATGTCGATTGTCACGGAAAACAATGCCAGCTATCGACACTACTGCCATTGCAATGAAGGCAACTGCCAATACTAGTATCGTTCCTTGTGCCAATGACATCACACATAAACGAGGTAAGTTAGTGTTGTTAGCACCGCTCGCCTAAGGGCAGTGACACTGCCAATGGCTACTGGTAACAGGGTCAAGCATCCGAATGGTATTGGCAGTGACGATTGGAATGCTTATGGACTTTTAGTTTTGACATATTGTATTCTATATATCTATATGATACTATATGATGATACTGAAAGTGTGCATTGTACGCCCTGATTCTGGATGATGATGGTTTTGTTTGGGTTTGTTGTATGTTTTGCAGCTTTTGAACAAACATAGCAAATCCATTGCAAGGTTCACAAACTCATGGGAATGCTCACGGTATAGCCACGAGTGAACCATGGCACTTCACCCATCTTAGCTACTTAGCTATTAGGTTGGGAGAATCGCCTGATCTTAGGAAATGGGTTCTACCATAAATCTTGTCAACGTTTGTATTCTCAATCAATTTGGATTTTTTCAAAAAATTGGGATTCCTCCACTACCAGTAAGGGGTTTTGCTATATGTAAATATCATCCCCTCAGGCCCTCGGAGGGTTTGGTGATTTCCAGTCACTTTGGAACGCCCCCACGTACCACGGCGCAGCTCGGCAAAACTCATCAAACGCTGGGCGGAGCCTGGAGAGTCCAGTCAGGAGACTCGATGTCAAATATCCGGTCGGATGTCGAATGTCTACCTGGACCCTCCAAGGGGTGCCAAATGGATGGTAAAGGGTGCCACTAAGCAACTCCCTTAGGGTTCAAACACCACCCCTTGGAGGGTGCTGGTAGGTTACAACATGTTAAAACCCCAGTTTTTAACCAACCTCTAAGTACACATGTACATATGGCAGAATGCAAAAACACCAAGCCCAGCTGCATGTATAATGGGTGTCCATATGTGGGGATCCTTCCCAGGAACACTTGCTAAAAGATACCTGTTCAACTCTTGAATGTTGATTGGATTCAGCGAAGATGTCTCACTAAAGAATGATGATTGCTTTTTGAAAACCACTTTGAAACCGACCACATGCTTCTTTAAAGAATGCCAGAAGTGCTTCCTGCTAAAAATGCCAATGCACGCCGTGCATGCGGCACTAAAAAATGACCCCCGAAAACCATTTTTTAGAGAACACAAGTCCCCTCATTTTGCAGTTGAAATGTAGAGGGGGATTCAAATGGCGGTATACATACTTCTATCATCTGAACATCTACCCAATTCGTATGATATTCGTATGTATGAAACGAACTATGTGCACTTCAACGATCTTAAACGTTGCTGCATGGTTTCCCTCGGCAAAAGACACCTGTTTCACTCCAGCGCAGCAGGGCTCTGACACGTTCCTGCCGCCCGAGGAGAATCATGTCATTGAACAATTGGACGACAACAAAACTAAACAAGGTTCAAATATCATGGATTGAATTTACCTCGATGTCATATATATATATAATTATATATATATATATGAGTTAATTACTCAGTCTATGCCTTGTCTACTGATACTTTTAAAGCGGGATGTCGGAAAATCATCACAAGTCTGCTAATATTAGAACTAAGTTCAATACTGGGCAAACGACAGCTTCAGAACAGCTTGCCAGTCAAGCGAAAGTATGTTCTCGACATCCGAACAATCCTACAGTTGTACCAAACTTCATATAACTGGAGGATAGCTACAAAACACCTAGGGCCAATGAGGTATCGAAATCCTAGCGGCACCAGGGATAACTGACCACTGCTAGGGTGCTTTTTGCAGGTTTTGGATGCGTTTGGTGTTTTCTTGGTGAAATTGTCAAAGCGGCTAACATATAAAATTGACAAGAAACTATGCGGGACCACTCAGTTTTTGTATTTTCAAGGTACCATTTCTTACCACCAGCTGTGATGATCGCCCTAGTTGAGCCATTTCAACATTTGCAACGGCAGGAAACCATTCTTTCTTCCAGTAGAAGGTTGTCTACTGTGTATATATATATATATGAAAATATATCTATATATTACTCCCTACTCCTGAATTGATGAACATCCCTTGAAAGAAAACAGCAACAGGAGCCTGAGCGACTCACAGGTCATGGAACCTTCCTCTTTCTGTCCGACAGAAGCTTACCAAACAAAAAGTCAAAGCTTCTATGACTTGAATAGATTTAGGGCTATTCATTTGCATTACCAAGACTATCAAATCTATGTCTAAGACCAAGATCCAAGAGAAAATGAAGAAATGCTAGACATCAGGAAGAGCATGACTGAAGATGGACAGCATTGAGTCCTGTGAATCCATCTGTTTATGATTTCTGGGGTGTAATCGCGCACGTCTATCTCGTCATTATATGTTCAAACACAAACTCACAAAATAGATATGAACTGCTTTTTTAACATTCACATGGAACGTTGAACAACACACATATATTAATCATGTTTTTTTGAACTGATCCAACATAGTCGTTCATCATGCATTATCCATTCATGTAGGTGTCGTAAATTGTCGTAAGTTCATAAACCATCAGCTGCTATGGGTACTGAAGGTACAGTACTCTCCCTTTGCCTCTGGTGCTGGACGAGTATAGCGTGACAGCAAGGCCTGCGATTGCTTTTAGATGTTTTTAGGGAGTTAACGACTGAAGCCTACATGAAGACAGTTCCGAAAAAAACACCGCTTTTTGTTGTCAATGCACGTGACAATGGTGCGAAACAAAGCATAAACAAAGCACATAATCGGTAACCGCAAGTCACCCCATGGGAAGCCACATGGCATTTGGGAACAGCTTTGGCCACGCCTGGCGACGCAACTCCCATTGATGTCGCTTGGCACTAGCAGCCGCTTCCAGCAAGAGAGCCTGTGCACATGTGCGCTGCATCATTTGTGTACAGCGCCTCAATTTCAAAAACGTGGGGACATGACAACCCTTCTGTACATGACACCTACATTTAAATTTAAAGAAATCAATTTCCATACGAGCGGATGGCAAAACTCAGATCCAATTGGCATGCATTTCCCTCACTGAAGAGATGAACTTGATTCACGGCATATTTCAAATTGTGTCACTTATCCGGTACATTTCCTCGATGCTGACATGAGATGCTGACATGAACACCTGGATGATCGACATACTTCAAAACCATTTTGCATGGAAAGCATCACCTCGAAACCAAAAAGATATAGACTATAGACAAAACTTGAATCTCAAAAAAAAAAAAATCCTGGAGAATCTCTGGGATGGAAACAATAATACCTATTGTACCCTATTGTTCCTAAAGAAAGTGATTAACGACCAGTCCACCATCTGTACTAAAATATGGGGATTTCTGGGGCTCCAAGGTTAGCTTCAAAAAGCCACATGTGAGTGGGTAATTTTATTATCCCAGGACAGCCCGCATGAAACAGCGTTGGAAAAAGGTAGAATACAAATGAACCACCAAACCAACTCCAACAATTAGAACTTAGTTCATATGCCATGTACGTCCAACACAATTGTTCAAAACTTAGCTATTTTTGTTTGTTTCATCATCCGATACAAAGCTACAATAATCCTGAAAAAAATCAGTTGTTGACCGATTTGCTCCTTGCAGGAACAACTCCGGCCTCCAGTTCATCACCTTTGGCTGCCCTCAAACGGACAGAAATGGCGATGGTTTGGGAGGCACAGGATGTGTTGCTGATCACATGTTCCATAAAATCCCACAAACAAAATGGGCTCTGGCAAATACTTTTGAATATATACATACGTATGTATGTATATAAATATACATGTATATAATTGCAAATATATATATATAAATATACACCATGAATATGCATATATATTATATACATGTTAAAACCTTCAGATAGATATACAACGTATTACAATGTTACGCGTTCGTGGTTATTTGGCAGTTGCCGGGCACAGTTGCATGTTCATTTGACTTCAGTTTTAGGGTATTTATAGGGAATCTTTGGGATCTTTTTCCCGCCCTATTCACATTCTTGGGAAAAAAGGAACCTGGAAATCCAGTAACCCCATATGGGACTCTTCAAAGACAATAGGGCTAGAAAATGATGACAGTTTTATACTCGTTTCCTTTTTTGAAGACATTGTGAGACTGCACCTTCAAAGGATGTAAATTCCCCTTTGCCTTCAAAAAAACAGATCATATCTCCGGAAAGTATCTTACCTCTTCAGCACTCCCAGACAAAAAAACCCAAGGGACACATCTTCCCTGTCCCAATCCATGAATGACTCCGAGGTCGGTGACTCCAACGGCATCTGCCCAAAAACACGCATGATGGCTGCAGCAGCTTCTGATGCATCCCCTGCCTAGGGTGAACTTGTTTCAGGTTTGCTGTGATTTCAACCACATATAGTCTTCTGTGGTCAAAATGACCCCCATGGAATAGGATGATACATCTTTAGGTTTAAGATATGGATGTAAATCTGAAAGTCTATGTAACACTTGGAGTTTCCGTCCCCATGTGAGATTGCTGATCACAAAAAATGCATGTCCTAAGCAAAATTCAACGAAGTACTGATTTGGTAAAATCAAAATTACCACTCGAATACGTACCACATATACTTGCGCAAACTTGAATGACAAAATATCGATAAGATGATGGTCCACCGCCAATCGGATCGCAAAAAACATATACACATTCAGAATCACTCAATATTCATATATTGATCACTAAGCCCTCATAGAATTTCCCCGAAATGAGAGAATTTCCCTTTACACCTTTGCAAATACCTTTTAGGGTGATGTCACCTAACATCACCTAAATTCACCTAGAGCAGAAGTATTATATACCTGTATCATCCTGTATCAATGATCTATATTTTACCTTCCGAACGATGTGTGGAAACTTGTACGATTTTCAAATCTTTCAGTGCGACCTTCACAACAGAAGGTCAACACATCCCCCCTGAAGTGGTGAACTAACTAACAACCAAACGCACCGTGAAGCAAAAGCAGCACCAAGACATGGTGAACAAAGCCGAAGCACTTCTTTACCTTGTTAATTCAATCTAGATATCAGTACCTTACACATTCCAAAACACTCCTTCCTACTGGATCATAAAGCAAAGTCTCACAAAGCTCCGTTTAGATATGGGCACCCAATAACTCATCAACTGTGTGGCCGACAGCAAGGGCTGCTGCGCGATCTGCAGTAATAACCTCAACATGCCCGCTTTATTGAAGCTTTGCTTTGCGGTGAAGTCACGTACATCTTTTTCAATCCTCCCAATCTACGGTGAACAAATCCTCAAGCTCCCAATCTACACATCCTTAAGCTGAATCCTGGTCACCTGTTGGTGGAATCTCGCCATGAAAGCCACTAGTTAGAGAGCTTAGTTCGGTGATTTTGGGGAGGAAAAAAGTCTCTTTTTTTTTTGGCGGGGGGGTTCAATTAAGCTACGAAGAAGACGCTGATCCCAGTCCATTGATTTTTCTAGGGATCACCATATAATGGGCTATAGATAAATGGCTTTATACTTTATAAGATCTATAAGATCCCTATGTATATATGTGACTAGAACCCACTGATCTTTTTTAGGAATGCAATATGGCCTCAGCGTTCCGGTTCTGGGAAAAGACTTCGGGGTGTTGGTACATCGACACAAATCCAATTCAAGAATGGCCAGCTCTCCTCTACAATCGCGCATACACATGAGTAAACAGGACAAAATAGATTGTCAAAACTGGAAATCCCCAAAACAACTGTCGTACTGTCGTCCTATTTGGGGGGTCGATGTTTGTTTCCAGGAAATTCCCAGCAACAATCTGTGAACGGATTTTTTGTTGGGGTTTCGCAACTTCAGCTCGGCTGCATGTAGCTATTACAGCACCAGCCTGGATAGGGAAGATGCGGAACAAATGGCTGGGTTCATGCTTGGACAAGGTGTTTCAAAAAGACGTCAATGCAAAAAAAATACAAAAAAAAACACCACGGTGACGGTGTCTTGTTTGTTTAAATGAACATCTAATCTACAAAACAACAAAAACATCTATATGGAAAATACATACATTGTGTCAGGGAGGTGAAGCCAAATTGGGGAAACTGTTGAGGCAATGTCAGCAACAGTGGTTCCATTAACTTGGAGTTGCAACACATTACAACACGCATGGGAAGAGTCAAAACTAGATCCTGGAAACACCTAACAAGAAACAAAACACACCGTCAGAGCCGAGATGAAGAATAGAAGATCATTGTCAACCTTATGTGAAACAAAGCAAAATCATAGTGATCAGTAACAACATCATATATGTTTTTTTGGAATGACACATTCAGCAAAATACTCGTCCATACTGGTGATGAAAAAAAATCCGACTAACCAGCTTGGATGTATGGCATAAACTACCAACCTCAACTGGTTAGCAGGATTTCAGTCATCATCTCTGCAAGGTCCGAGTGCTCCCCACACTTTGGAGGGCTGCTAACTGGGCCAATAACTTCAACCATGGCCTCGGAGAACACCAACAAAAGGGAGGGAAACATGTAGCATTTGAAGATGTACAAGTCATGCACAAGTCCGTTTTATACATGTTTAAACATATAGATGATGTATATTGTGTGAAACATGATTCAAAGTATATCTTTAATTGTACTAATACACGCTAATGCTATCATGGTGAGCAATAGTCATAGTTTGATATTGTACAAGCAAAATTCAAAGTTGAGCTCCATGACACGGGTGGAAGGTTGCAGCACATCCTATGACCAACATTTTGTTCAGTCCCACTTAAGATTTGGAAGCCATTTTTGAACCCTTTGGATCACGAGATTCCCTCGTCTCTTGGGAATGCCGTTGAGTGTGGTATTTGTCAGCGGATAAAATCCGTTTAACTGCAAAGATCAATGCATCATGAGTCGACGCCAAACACACAAAAAGCAAGCAATGAGTCAAGTAAATCATTCGACAAAACAGTCAAACCATAGCCAAAACCACAAGTCTAAAAGGACCTAAGTAGGTTCATGAATGTTTACGAAGTATGTGTCACAAGCATCTTTCACCCATCTTTCACCTCTTCATATAATTCCGAGAGACGTCACCACACGTAGCACAGGAGTCCATGCAGCCTTCCGGCGTCCTGGAAGTTGTAGAATCCATGGGATTTCTATACAAAAATCAACGTCGGGCACTTCCAAGTGACGACGCTGACTTTCACAAAGTGGGAAGTTCGGTTCCTTCAAAATTGGTGGTTTTGGTGGTGGTTTGTTGGTGGTTTTGCATGTTGTAATCTCAAGGGATAATGACTTGGGCCCCTCCAATTTCAACTCGAACCCTATTCACAGGGAGTAAAAAATTGCTCCATATTAGGTGATGACTACCAAACATCTTCCCTTCCCCTGTCAAAATTTAGGTCCGAGCCGAATCTTCACTTTCATAACCCTCTAAGTTCTACAGGCAAATAATATGTTATTGAACGAATTTTTGGGTTAATCAATGGTGTTCATGCCAAGTGGTTCAGGATTGAATGGCAAAATCATACTGCTCTGACCTTTCACCTTAAGATACCTGACTCATCTTTGTTCGTTGCCCTTCCTATCAAAATCCAATCGGGCTTTTCCAAGATACACTAGGCTTGCCTACTGACCAGCTCCCCACCATCCACCATATATGCTGCATACTTTTGATGATTTTCCCTATCAAGGTGGGGCAAGTCCGACGAGTGATTGAGCCGGTCATCTTGAGATCTAGGTTCTCAAAGATTGTATAAGTCACAAATGAATGGACAACATTCCGCATGTGATGATCTCATTTTCCAACTCTGGAGGGCGACTGTTCACAGAAATGACACATACGAGGATCTGGTTTTGATCGTACTTCCTATCAGGTTATCAGTACTGCAAACCTGCCTATCAGTACTGGCCAATACTACTTTTAATCTTCCTAAATAAAAGCAGCTCATGAACGAACCCGACAAAGCTCAGCCAACGCAACAGGCCCCAGCAAACGCCGAGATGAGAGGGGCCTGCACCAATCGGCACCATTTGTTCAAATTGCTCCCGCATGGAACCCATCCTGTCACTGACGACTACCCTTCACGCTGCGGACCGGCACCAGGTTCTCTTCCAAATGGAAACATCTGTTTCACCATCTTGTTAAAGAGGGTACCAACATAGCTGTACCAGAATCTACCAGATTGCAACACCTAATATTCGCATCTGCAAATTGTTGATAACTCACGAGGCATCCAAACCCGAGTCCAGCATCTCACCACTCTTCAAAATGACCAACATAATTCCATTGTTTCTGACTTTTCCCAGCTCCCTTTCATTCTTTTCAATCAACATCAGTTTCAACTTATTAACTTTAACTTCATCCAGGATTCAGCACGGAACATGCCACCAAGAGGCAAGGCTTCTGGTCCACCACGCATCAACACCACCAGCCATACAATGGGACGAAGAACCTGCCAAGCGCGCATAGAAAAGGGGATGAACTTGGAACATGCTGGGCCGGTCGTCTTGAGAATCGCGGCATCACCAACTGATGGGTGTGTATAAAACATAAAAAAGAAACAATTTTGGGTTCTTTTTGCAACAGAAAATCGACACGTCCTCAAATTCAGCAAAATGATCTAAAATCATTGGATTGAAAACTATAGTGGGCTACAATTGATTGCAACTTATTGACCATGTCAGGTACAGTCCTCCCATGCTAGAACTTTTCATAAAATCACACAAGATCAGTCAACAGCAAGTATCCTTCACATGCAACTAAGTTTCTAAGTTGTCCAAAACATTATCTTCCTCTTTGATCTTTGCAAATCGGACAATGTTTTGGGGACCCAAACCATCACGAAACCACAACGGCTTCAAGACTTTCTTATTACTAGTCTGAAAGCGTGTAAGGAAAATGATTACCCTCATGTTGAGAAAACCAAGACGTAACGGAAATAATGTAACTCAGGAATTATCAATCTATAGTGTTTTTTCAGAAAAGTGCAAGCAACCCTTCTGGGATTCGTAGAAAAAACCCCTCTCTTTCCCAACTGTAGGCAGGCTGACACGAGGAGCAGCAGACTTTAAGACCATATCCATTGCCTCGGTCGAAGTATCATATGAATTAACACATCTTCCATGAAACATTCAGATGCATCCCTTAAAAGGATCCATTAACAAAATACCTTTGCAAATTGTCTGATCTTATGATAATTATGGTTCTCAAGTATTAAATCAAGTAGGTCTACAACAAAGGCCCCCCGGCCAGGAACTCCATGATGGGCCGCATGATGCCATTGGCATACAGTTGTGGCACCTGTCGTTTTCGTCAAGATGCAGATGTCTTGGCCAAAGCACCACATACAAAAAATAAAGCAAACATGCAAATGCAAAATATTTTTCGTTACTTTGTAGTATTTCTATCAGAAATCATATCATCATGGTATAATATGGCGCATCGTAGTTTCCCCAAGGTCGTGAATGATTCATGAAGGCCACATCTGAAGCACATATAAATTTCTCCGGCTCTCCCCAGCGGGAAGCCGGAGGGTCTCGGCCTGTTTTATGGTGGGATTTGGGATTCATCCACTCCAATGGGGTTTGGAATGATGTCTGAAAGTTGGTGACCCAACATTCCAAAAGTCCATATTCCAATCAATCAATCGCTGGCTCTCTGGAATTTGTGTGAACGTAAAATGTGTACCAAAATTGAATCGGCCTGTGAAGACTCGAAGACTTCCCGGCTTCAGAGTTGGTTCCCAGCCCTTTTGAATCTCCCCTGCCTGAGCATCTCTGGAACCTGGTTGTTCAGCTGAAACGAATAAGGAAACAGGTCAATGGAAGACGCGCATCCAACATGTTTTGATACTTTTCCTGTGAGCTGATTGCTCTGCAGTGTTTCTAAAACTTAAAGGATGTTGAGTTAAATCGACCGATCTTCGGTGAAGATTTGAAAGATCCAACTTCGGACATGCACTTAACCAGTAGCAGCGAGAAACGAAGCTGAAGCTTCAGGTTTGCATCGCCTATCGTTACTGTGTATTCTTTGCTGCAGTCATTTTTACTGTAGTGGAAAAGATTTCAAGATATATCCAACGTTTTCTAAAGAGTATTTCTTGAATCACATGAACTGTCGAAGAATCCGACTGCAACATAATAACATATAATAACGCAATCTACTTAGGTTTTGTAGATCAGCCATCAACCAATTAATATCAGGATGCCGGAAAACAGTTCCATATGCCAATTACACCAGTCACCTTTTAATTCAGGCAACTCCAAGGCCTATAGTAACATGGGGTGCTTTCCATCTTTTCAGGACAAAAATCGCTGGAACAAATTCATCAGGGATGATGGGCCTCAGTTGAATATTCTAAAGCCACTGGGATCCAAAAATGCCAAGGGTCCTCTGTGTTTATTGGAAAACCCATGGAAAACCCTGTTCACTAGTACTCGGACCCGGACCACTAAAACAAAATAACCAATAGAAATTAAACATATATTATATAACATATTCAAACAAGAACCATCAACGATTTTTTTGGAGTCTCCTTCAAATAAAACATATATAATTCATTTGTTTCTCTCATTTTGCCCCGTTTTTTTCCAGCTTTTTATTCCCACCTCGGCCGAAAAGATTCAAGTTGATAGTTCCCAAGGAATAACTTCTTGTCTCTGAACCTATGGCGAACGTCGAATGTGTGAATATCTAAGATTTGTGAGATAGACTTTTTTTTGGATGGTGTATGATGGTTTTCATGAAACAAAACTTGCGTATGTGGTCCTATTCAGAGGTAAAAGCTTGGACACATGACCATGAATGATTCAATGAGATCTAGCATTGAAAGTACATCATTGAAGATGCAATGAAGCAACTCCTAAATCTCATGTTTGAGTGAGGGCAACCCGATCCCAGAAAATATGAACATTCACTGGAAACAGGTCTGTGGCAACCCAGTATACATTTTGGATCTGCCCCAAAATGATTGACACACAAAATTAGATGCTTCAATACGACGTATCATCTGGTGGGAATCTCTTGAGTTAAGCCGTAACTATATCTGCAAGATGATCCTCCCATTGACAACAATCCCAACCGAATTTTTCCGCTGACAAACTTGCGGCTTTGGATGGAACTGGATCAAGATGTGGAATTAAAGAAAACGCAACAAGCAACAACTTACATTGTTGTTGTTAAAACAAAAACAACAAATAATTCATCGTAGTTCTTCCCTACGATCTACTTCAATTTGTATGATTATACCACTGTATGCCTCTACATTCATGCTGCCTTAATTGTTTGATATAACATATCAATTGTTAAGACTCGGTCCAGGGCCACAAACCACAAGGCCCCCGAACCGAAGAAGGACTCTCGCATGGTCCGACCTGACACTCTGGGTTGAACAACTTAGGTCGAATGTGGAAACCCTTTAAGGTCATCAGGCAAGGCCTTTTGACACACCTGTTGGGAGAGAACCTCTTATAATAGTGGAAGTCATTATGTTGTCTTGTTGACTCTCATTTCAAGGCATCTGAAGAGCCATTCATTTCGCCGCTATTTCTGATGGTGTAAAATAAATGTATATATAATATACTATATACGTACTTAAGGAACAATATATATTAGTATATGGTTTGCACTGTGACTTCTGGAAACTCTGAAACCAGTCACGCAAAAAAAACTAACCAATCCCCCTATCCAATTTAGCTCTCGATATATTGATCCAATGATGAAGCTTTTTGGAAGAAACTCGTCAGGAAAAACACTTCCTCAGTCCATTATTGAAAGCCCACACTTTACCACACGCTTCATTTTTGGACCAATGAGGGTATATGTTGCAGGATCCCCTTCAGTCTATAGTCACACCAAAATCACAGATCCGGTAAAATTACGCCAAGTTTCCATGCTATTTGCAGCTCCAAAATCAAAGGTTGAAACTCTTTCTCTTAGATGTGCTTACAAATCCTAACACCCGTCTTTTGTGGAGTAAAAAAAATACCAACCAGCTTTAGGCGAGTTTGAGCAAGGCAGCTGGGAAATGCTCATTTGCTGATGCTTTGTAACCCTTAAGATAATGACTTGACCATCAACGCATTACAAAAAAACACGCATCTCTCCGTTGCCCCGGGCCTAGCGGGGACAAGAGCCGCTTTTGAGGACCTGGACGCTCACGTTGTGGAAGGGTGGCGTGTGATTTTTGGGATTCGCTCGGATTCGACAGAGATGAACATGTTTTGCGGGGAAATATATACCGTATCAATCCGAATCATACCTCAGAATCAATCTCTCAACTTATATCACTTCCATTCACTTGTTGGTTTGAAAATATCGCTCTGTAGATGCAAATCGGATGCTTTCACCCAAACATCCATAGACATCCAGTCTCGGCGACCACACTGATGGATTGTACACCTTGAAGCACTTGTCCTCCTACAAAAACCTGAGGTAAAGGCCGCAGATTTACCAATGTTGCTACGGGCCGTGGAGATTCAACGATCCAAGGTTCCAACCTTTGACAATCGATCCGTCCAGGCCTGAAGTGACCGTGGCGGTTTTTGGAGAATGTTATGAACAACTAAGCATAGTGAATATATGGGTGTTTCCAAAAATAGGGGTACCCCTAAATCATCCAATTTAATAGGGATTTCCATTGTAAACCATCCATTTTGGGGTACCACTATTTTTGGAAACACCCATATAGGTAAAAAGAAACCTCTTATACACAAGAAAAACAGGCTTAAATATATATAAATTGTAGAACAAGATGCAAATGGATTGGGGAGAAGTAAATACACCATACATTGAGTGTCTGGGTAAAGCTTTGAGATATATTAAGCTGGAGTTAAGCAGTGATCATCAATCATGAGACAAAAAGTTGAGAACAACAACTTTTGCGTGAAAATCCAAAGTAGGGACAACTCAATTTAAGTCTGGTTAGACGAGCACCAACTGAGGGTATACTCCTTCAGTTTCTTCAACATAACCAAACTCATGTTACCTTATACAACACA
>DF244481.1:23238-35431 GCA_000507305.1 Breviolum minutum Mf 1.05b.01 | reverse complement strand
CATAGATCGGGGCCGGACAGACGATGGACTGACGCCTCTCTTTGTAGGAGCTCAGAATGGGCACCTTGAAGTTGTCGGATTTTTGGTTGAGTACGGTGCCAGCAAGGATCAAGGCCGGACAATTGATGGAGCAACTCCTATTTACATAGCAGCTGAGAATGGGCATCTTGAAGTTGTCCGATTTCTGGTGGAGCCGGGTGCCAACAAAGACCAAGGCCGAACAAATGATGGAGGAACGCCTATATTCATAGCAGCTCAGAATGAGCACCTTGAAATTGTCCAAATTTTGCGTGACATATAGAGTACGAAGACCTTTCTTACACAGGCTCTCGACGTGCAATTTGAAGTTGTGTGATTTTTTCATATTTTTTCAGTAGTTGGCTCTGAGGCCAGCAAAGACCAAAGTCAGACAGATTTTGGACAAAAATGGACAAACACTTTTGGACGCAGCAACCCCCAAGCATCATTGTGAGATTGTCAGAGGTTTGGTTCTTTCCTGCCATGAAGACCTTGGGTTTGTCTTCGTGGTTTGTGGTCGCGGGTCACTTTCCCTGAATTCAGGGAACCCGCTTTCCGAGCAATAGAACGCAAAAATGCTGTTTCTTTGCTTGCTAGCCCTGCTTCCAACGACGCTTTCGTGAGTGATTCGGGCCAATGTTCAATGTTCCGGTGGGGTATCTTATGTTGCGGCATACCAATTTTAGCTTCAAACGACCTTTTTAAGATGAGTTATGTTGATCCACAATCATTCATATGTCGATATATGTCGTATACAAAGATATTTTAGATTGACAATGTAAACACGGGTATATAACAGAAGCCACACACATACGTTAAATACTGTCGATGGTTCAGCAATCCCGCAAACCGGTTGATAGGTAGTTTATCAGTTTATCCCATTCTTTACAAGGTTTTAGGAACATCCCGCCTGATTAGCTGGATTTCTGCACCATCAATAGTATTTACAAAAAATCTATTTCAGGGGTCAGATTGAAACCATATATGGAAACTAGCAAGTGTAGTAATAATGTTGATGGTTCAGAAATCCCAAACAACCACCTGGAATGTTCCCAAAGCCTTGTAAATAATGGGATAGTCACCCAACCTCAACTGGTGAGTTGACCGGATTTCTGAACCATCCACAGTAGGGAAGATGGTGGTTTGTCCTCCCCCTGCAATGGTGGACTCTATAGCTGTTTTTTTTGCCCCAGATGCCAGGTGCTTTCACCTTTGATGTTGGAGCTGATGGCTTTATTCGTGGTGAGGCAACGGCCGCAAGGGGTGAAAGTTATGGAGATTGGATATGAGGTTGGATGTTTGTTGGATGTTTGTTTGAATAATATCAACATTTGTAGGTGATGATTCTGCGACCCTTCAACAGAAAGTTGAGTCTTAATTTGCAAGACATTTCAACCAAAATATCTCTTCAATTTATAATTATACAACATGTAGAGTTTCAACAAAAAAATCAAAACCAAGTGTTCCAAACACCTGACGCGGAGGGCTGCTGTGCAGTGCATCTGGCTGCGGAGAATGATGGTGAAAGGGCAGCTGGAGAGAGGTCCTTGGCAATTCTGTTGGGCTCATGTGCCAACCAGGTGGCTGGGTGGGTAGGTGGGTGATCACCGTCATTAAATGCATCAACCAAGCAGCAAATGGACCCTATAAAAGTACCTTGTTTGGGTTGGTTTCATAATATAATGATCCCTTGGATCCAGGATTTTTTTTTTCTCCATATTTTCGGAGTCGAACAAAATGAATACGAACATATATACTTGTTGGGAGAATTTTGTGTTGATTGAAACTTTTGGGACGATGGTTGTCCAGAAGTATGCTGTTTGCACGGCAAACAGCTGTGTCAATGCACGTGAAGGGTGACACGAGTTTTTCAGAAAGTATGCATGTTAAAAAGAACATAGCACTGCACCAACAAAAAACAACAATGTGACCACAAAGGTTTCAGAGAAATGTTGCCTCAACGAAGCTCCATGTATGCTACATCTACATCCTGCCAGGATGGCCGCAGTGCTTCTTTGACGGCGCCTCATGGTCCTTCACAACAGTCACTTGGCGCTTGTCCAAAGGCCTCGGGGAAGATGTGTGGCTTTTGTGAGTGAAATGGCTAGCAGATGGAAGACTTCTTGAATAGATTTTTGGGGAGAAGATGGGGAGATTGTGTATAAATACTACTCATTTACTGACTTACTGACTTACTGATTGCCGGAAATATGAAACTTTCTTTTTCTAGTTGTGACCTTGTTTTTCTTTCACTCATCATGCCGCGCCTGGGGTCATGGGTATGAGATCATGCCGCGGCTGAGAATTGCTTTCGCACCTCCACAAAGTAGCATGGATGCGTGATCCAGTGATCAGTTGACCCTGCGTAGTTTTTTACATGATTATAACCAGCCAATTTTTTTTGATCTTGTACCGGTTGTGGGTTGAACGGCCAACCGGGGGCAGCTTTCAGGACGGGGAAATGGGCTTTCTTAGGATAGGCTCAACCACCTGCCCCGCCTTCCGCAAAAAAGTGTTTCGCGATTTCGCCCGGATATTTTGTCAAAACATAATGAAGAACATAAAGCATGGTAAACATCACAGTGTTTGTGTTTTTTTACTGTAGCTAGAACTGTTCAATTGACTTTTTTTTTTGTTGTTGTAATAGTTCAAAAAGAAATATCAAGCCGTGCAACTTCCTTGCAAAAACTGGAACTTCAGTCAGGATGTGCATCCGTGCCTCACTGGCTGAAGCAAGATTAGAGCCTGGTGAGGCCTCCGGTATCTTGCGAAAGGAAACAAAACGAAAGGAATGATGGATGAAGGCTAAGGGTCTATCAACCTTTGGTTTCCTTTCCCAGGGCCTTGTTGGTTGCTCTTGTTTCTGAAGGGGCTACGTTAGGTGGGGGTAGGTTGACCAGTCATTATGGATAGTGAAGGAATCATAGTTGATGGATGCTGACGAGTGGATGAGTGAAAGAGAGTTGATGATACAAAGGTAGATGGCGAATGGATACCAAAATCTTTGATGTCTTTGGAATGTTCCAAGATCGCACACCACTTCACTGTGATTTTTCTACAACGAATCTACCCTCCCAGCCGAAAAAAACAGAATATCCCCAAACCCAATTCACACTTTTGAGTCTATGATTTTCTAGCATATCCCGTTTGGCGAGATATGAACTTCCTCGTTTCCCTGGAGGGAATGACCCTCCAATCGCCACGACGAATCACAGGTGCAGATAGGAGAATGCCATGGCACGGGGACAGCCCTGGGTGATCCCATTGAGATTGGAGCCATGAAAAGTGTGCAGTGCCTTGGGAAAATCGACGTTTTTGGGGGAATGTTTGCATAGCTTGGGTTGGGCGTTGCTTGAATTTGAGTTCTCAAGACGTGGTTTGCTACGGGTCCTAAAAGGCCTTTTGTTAGCTTGTTTTTTTTTAAAGCGTTTTTTATATTTTTTTTTCTAAGAGGGCTTAAATCGATGGCAATTTTGTAAAAAAAAACAACTTTTTGAGTAATGTGATCAGGGAAAGATTGAATGACTTGGAATGGGAGTAAACAACTCAGTTGTTTGGAGATTTGACTGTCAGTTGAAGCCATGATATGCAGCTTCCAAGGCCCATCAGCAAGCATTGTTTAATTGTTTGGAATTTTGTTTTTTTGGGCCATACCATCTTGTGACTTCAACATAAGACATCCCTTTTCATTTCATGAAGATTCTTGACAAGATGAAGGTGCGTTGTTTTTTTTTCTGTGAAGGTCTTGGTTTATCCTTATTTTTTTATTGGTTGGAAATGCCGTTGGACCTTCCCAACATGATTCCTCTGAAGGTTCAACAAACGCGGGGAGAGTCCATTGCTCCATGCCTCAGCCAAGAGTAACGTGGGACATGAGGAAGCCAATGCTGGAACCTGTGGCTTTATCAAGGCACCAACCGGTTGGTAGGAGTTTTTTGCCTGTGGAGAAAGAAATGGGAAGATGGGGTTTAAAGATGTTTAAAGTCCTATTACAGTATCTATTGTTGTTGGATTTTTCTTGAAGCACTTTAAGGTCTATTGTGGACTATTTTGGTCGTTTCTTTTTTTTCGTGTTGTCATGGTGTTTTCATTGGAAATTTGCCTGGATCTCCAGGCTTTTGGGGTGATTTCCCTTTGTCCCAAAAAAAAGACATGGCTTGGCAAGGCCTGATTCACATGAATTTTGTTGAAGTTATGGTTTTTTAAACCACCAGTCAACTTAGACCCAAATCCCAACCAAGCCAAAATGTCCTTCCCAATGTCAAACGTGGTACGTTTGAACTTCATTGATAGGTGGTGATGCTTTTGAATGGTGGAGTCTCTACTCCAAATCCACACCTCACTGCTTTGAATCCCCACTTGGATGTCGCTGCATACCCAGTGATGTTCACCAATGTGACATGGCGCAAGTAAACACAGGGAGGGTCGGGTTGGAGGGTGGTGTGTCCTGGGATGTGGGAATTGGTAGGATAAACTTCCCATCTTCAATCCGCCTGCACTTTGCATAAAGTCAGCGTGGATTTTGTGACTTTTTTTGTTTGATCACATTGCTTTTGACACAGAGGAAAAAAGATAAAACTCCAGTTGCCTCGAAACTCTGACAGAATGTATATGTTTACAGTTTCCATTATATAATAATATGTACTGCGTATAATACACATGTCCATATAGTCATGGATGCAGGATACTTTATTCCTCCTCACGAATCGTGGCCTTCCCAAACTTTTTTCCAAACTTCCGAAGCTCCGAGTCGCTCAGTCGGCTTGAGGAACTGACCTGCTCGGCACGACGGGAGATGTGTGCTGGGGTTTCCTCCTTTGGCTTTGGTGGTACCAATTCAAGAGCTGATTTATGGGCTGATGTGGAGAAAGGACCCTTCAAGGAGCCGGGGAACACTGCGAAGTGTGGCGACAAGGGAGGGAAATGGGGAAGCACCGCGAATTACGTGATGAATGCAAGGGTAAGAATGAACATTGTGCCTTATTGAAGGGAGAGAAGCATGATTTTTTGGTGCCAGATGAAAGGAAAGGAAATATTAACAGGAAATGAAGGAGCTGTTGTTGTTCAGCCTATCCTTTCTGAGCTTACCCTGTTTACAACAACCAATGGGGTGTAATATAGCATATAGGATGCAAGCCGCCCATATGGCCAGGATGGGACACAAACGGAGTTGAGCCCCGCAGAGGGTGCCAAGTGGATCAAGCGCATTTTAGATAGCGAATCCACTGGAACTCAATATCAGCTACTCGTTCATAATTTTGGAAGCGGAATGGACTGGACAATGTCTGAAGTTGCAAAGATGCCTATCAAACAAGGCTAAGACTAAAGGGGGAATCGAATTCAGTATCGACTCAAGTGTTTGGAGTCAGGATTTGGATCACGATCACAAAAATCACATGAAACAAATTCCAGAACTTCATTGACTAGGTGGTGGTTTCAAATATTTTGTATTTTAACCCCTAAAATTGGGGAAGATCCCCGTTTTGACGAGCATATTTTTCAATTGGGTTGGTTCAACCACCAACCAGTTGAATTCATTGAGCCTTTACCATTGGATCCAATGGCCACATGGACCAACGAATGTCCCCGTGACCACTGAGGGTGGTGCAACAGTTGGGGGTGCGACTCGGCGGCAATGGGTTAGGCCTACTTTCTGGCCCAAAACATGCCATGCTCTGGGAAAACCCCCTTTGGCGATAGTCAACAAAAAATTTGTAAGTTCCACTGTGTAAGTAGATGTATATTCATGTTCAATTGAAAAGGATATATAGATATGTGATGTATATATATATAGTATTTTCCATTTGATACTAGTTACACCGGAGGTGTTTTGTTGCACTTACCTCTATTCATCAGCTTATGAGACTGAAGGGGGTCAAGTTCCAATGCATTAGATACTGAGAAAATGGATGCAACCCTGCATTAAATTGGGATCATCAGAAACACTATAACTAATGGGAAGAATTGATATTTACCTCATGTCAAACAAATGGTGTATAGTTTTTTGTTCATTAACTTTTTCCAGTTTCATAAATCTGGAGTAAAAAACTACTCGATTGAAAAATAGTGGGTTGAGGACATCCATATTTCCTTCAGAGTTCATCTGAGGCAACATAAGAAGGGCCACTGATCCGGCACAAAGAGATGCTGGCTGGTGCTGAGCCTGTTGCCATGATTCTTCCTGAAAAATTGAATCATAAACATGACTTTTACAAGAAGTCAACAACATCAAGGAACGAAACGGGTTAGTCCATCAATTCATTCTGTTTAGTCATGTACCGTATTCCGTATTACTATATCTCAGATTCTTTGCGCAAACCTTTTTTTGTTTTCCCTTCCTTTTCACCAGACTGATCTTCCATGGGCCCTTTGCAGCGCGCTCAAAAAGGGGGCCCGGATTTGCTTCGACTGCGGCTGACAGTGGCCATATGCCATGTGCCCTTTTGGGCGGAGCCATTGCGAAATTCCCGCAAGCTGGAGGTTTTGAATGGACCAAGATTTGAAATTTGGAATTTAAGAACCGATACGACGTTAGAAACATAAACATAATATGAGGGAAAACGTTTTGCCAGCAACATGAAAGGTACACCCTAGGATAGATTCTGGAAAAACGTTCAAAAAACATATCCTATAGGTGGTGGTTTCTATTTTTCTTTTTCAACCCTAAGGAAAATTTCCCATTTTAGGCGGGTGGCTCAACCACCAGCTGATATCATATCTCCACTCAACGTCTTCGTCCGAAACCTCTGGGTGAAGTTCTGGGGGAACTGAGTCAAGGCGCGGTGAGGGTTTGAAAACCCGGCTGAACCAACCGCCTCTTCCGGACGTCGCAACAAAAAAGGGGTGGCGCTGGTGATTTTGGTGTTTGGTGTTTGGTGCAAATTTTTCGTTTGTGTTGCACAAAATGGTTGAAAAGGAACTTCAACCGTTTGATAAAACAGGGAGAATTTCAAGAATTTGTTTGAGTCAGATTTGTCAGATTTGCAAAAGTTTGGGACTCTGGAGGAAGCGTCGGCATTGGCATAACAAGGAGAATGCAACTGTGGATGTCTTCAATAGATTTTTCTTTGGACCTTTTTGTATCATCAAAAAACCTAAAACCACAGAATCCTTTCCCGAACACACACACTCCCAAGTGGAACTAGATTCCCGGTCGATCCTGTGATTGTCAGGCTGGCAAAGTGTGCCTTGTCGTCTAATTTCACCGTCGGAGGCGGTGGGATATTCGAGGCCACCCGTTAAACCTCAGAGGTTTCATGATTCGAGATCCATCATCCATGAATACTTGCAGATGCCAAGGTTGCATAAGGGGTTAAAGGTTCTCAACCTTTGGTAAGTGATCTCTAACTACCCCAAATGGTTTTTGGTGAAGACTGGTTGTGCCGGGTTTGTCTCGTTGGTGGATGTTGATGTTTTCTCCGTTTTCGAGGTACAAATACCACGCTTGGCTTTGCACATTGCGTGATGGTGCAGATGCGGGGAAACTTTGAGGGTTACAACTCATCCTCTTGGTTGAGTTGGGGTCAAGGGGGACATGGATGACTTGTAGGGAATCAGGGGGTTTATTAAATTGGTTCTAATATCAAGGGGATGGATTAAACAATGGAAATGTATGAGAAATTGTGATTGATTTGAACTTGAATGCTTGGTTTAGGTTGGTAATGTTTTGACTCCTGTTGTATGGGGATATTGAGAAATGGAAATCAACGCAATCATTTGGTTTCCAACCACTTAGTTTCCCACTATTGGGATTCTTGCTATTTTTGGAATCCCAAATGAAAATAAATTAAATAAAATACATCAACTATCAACCCAGCGTAAGATGACATGATGTTTTGTGTATATAGTGAAAAAAACTTCGTAAGCTATACTTCGCATCTTCCGAACTCATTGTATTTGAACTTCCCCGCAAGTCCCTCCAGTCTTTCCATTCACACCAATTTCCAGATGGGGAATCATCCAGGCCAATTTGTGGGCCGTGGTATGGGAAGTATCGAGACCTGGTCCTATCTTTGAAAAAGGTTGGACAAGGCAAAGCTTCGTGGTGGTAGATCCGTCAGGGAGCTCAAGGAATGATGATGGTCCAATGGTGACGTGAGTTGTGTGGCTTAAACTTATGTAATTCATAGCAATGTTGGATTATGGCTATGGGGGAATTGAGATTGGGAGGGTATCATGGGGGAAAGTTGCAAGAACATGGGGTGCTTCAAAATGGATGTGATTGAAATGCTCGATTTGGTTCGTGATTTGGCTAAATCTTTTGGCATTACGGTAAGGGTATAGTGGATGCGTCCACCAGCTGAGGACGTTCGAGCACTTCCCTTGCGCGGAGTGGTCGGGAGGACCCAACAGCTCCTGTGCTCGGGAAGGTCGGTAGAAACTTCTGGTCTAATCCTATACATACCCTGCCAGTAATGTAGCAGCTAGTTGTGGGAGGATTTTCCATTGCAAAGGAGGTAGTAAACCTGGGGGTGTTTTTTGCTTCTGCCCATCTAATATGCACCAAGGTCCAATGTGGAAAAGCTGCCAGTCTACAGCATGACGTCACTTGGATGGGAACCACGAGATATGATGAGATCATTAAGATCTTTTTTGGGCATTTTTCCTCGAGTTTTTGCAGTTTGTTGAACTTTTGAAGCTCTGACCAGAGGCCCTCCCCAAAAATGCACAAATTCAGAATTTGCATGTCTTCTTTGCCCTTTTTTGATAAACGTTTTTTGGGGGGGGGACATTTTTGTTTGCATTATTTTAATCTTTTTGCACTCGAATTGTTGCTTGCTTTTTTTTCCTCATGGTTTTTTGCAGGTTTTTTTCACTTGTATTTTGTGGTTGCATTTTTCTGCAGAAATTTTGGTGGTATTTTTTCGCTTTTTTTTGGGCATTTTTCAAGCTGTGGATTTCCTAGATAGAAGAAGTAGTTTAGCTTACCAGTTTATTGTTGTTGTTGTTGTTGTTGCTGTTGATGTTGCAGTTTCTTTTGGTTCAAGATATTTCAACAAGTTACCTTTGATTTTGAGATTCAGGCGTTTTGATTTGAGGTGCCCTCCCTCAGTCCCATGCCAGAAGTGCTTTCTGCAGTGACTGGTGAATCAATTGCTGTGTTTGAAGAGGAGGAAATTGCAGAAGGTTCAGTGAAGTCACTAAAACAGCTCTTGGCGCAGGAGATTGGCATCCCACGATTCCGACTACGGCTCCTTCACGACAACTACCCGCTGGATGATGATCAAACCTTGACCCTACAAGTTGTACAGCTTGTGAAGCTGGAGTTTCTGCCTCCTGATGCGGAGCAAGATCAGGGCATCGTGGCGGCATGTGAGGAAAATGATGACAAGCTTCTTGAGCAGCACTTGAACCAGCCACGAAATCCCAATTTTTACAATGCACATCAATTCACGCCCCTGTATTTGGCAGCCTCCAACGGAAGTCTCAAATGTGTACCTCTACTGCTTGAAGCTGGTGCCAACAAAGACCAAGGCACGACAAATGATGGAGCAACGCCTCTTTTCGTTGCTGCTCTTCAGGGGCACCTTGAAGTTGTCCGACTTCTGGTTGAGTCAGGTGCCAACAAAGACAAAGGCCGGACAAATGATGCAGCAACGCCTCTTATCATAGCAGCTCTTCAGGGGCACCTTGAAGTTGTCAGATTTCTGGTTGAGTCGGGTGCCAACAAACACCAAGGCACGGCAGACTCTGGAGCAACGCCTCTTTTCGTTGCTGCTCTTGAGGGGCACCTTGAAGTTGTCCAATTTCTGGTTGAGTCGGGTGCCAACAAAGNGGTGCCAACAAAGACCAAGGCACGACAGACGATGGAGCAACGCCTCTCATCATAGCAGCTCAGGAGGGGCACCTTGAAGTTGTCCGACTTCTGGTTGAGTCAGATGCCAACAAAGACCAAGGCAGGACGGACGATGGATCAACGCCTCTTTTCGTTGCTGCTCTTCAGGGACACCTTGAAGTTGTCCAATTTCTGGTTGAGTCCGGTGCCAACAAAGACCAAGGCAGGACAAACAATGGAGCAACGCCTCTTTTTATTGCTGCTCAGAAGGGGCACCTTCAAGTTGTTCGATTTCTGGTTGAGTGCGGTGCCAACAAAGACCAAGGCCAGACAATTGATGGAGCAACGCCTCTTTTCATGGCGGCTCACAAAGGGCACCTTGAAGTTGTCCGATTTCTGGTGGAGTCTGGTGCCAACAAAGACCAAGGTAGGACAAGCAATGGAGCAACGCCTATTTTTATAGCAGCCCGGAATGGGCACCTTGAGGTTGTCCGATTTCTTGTTGAGTCCCGTGCGAAAAAGGACCAAGGCCGGACAAATGATGGAACAACGCCAATTTTCATAGCAGCTGAGCAGGGGCACCTTGAAGTTGTTCGATTTCTGGTTGAATCGGGTGCCAACAAAGACCAAGGCACGACAGACGATGGAGCAACGCCTATTTTCATAGCAGCTGAGCAGGGGCACCTTAGAGTTGTTCGATTTCTGGTTGAGTCGGGTGCCCACAAAGACCAATGCCGGACAAATGATGCAGCAACGCCTCTAATCATAGCAGCTCAGAATGGGCACCTTGAAGTTGTTCGATTTCTGGTAGAGTCTGGTGCCAACAAAGACCAAGGCCGGACAGACAATGGAGTAACGCCTCTTTTAATAGCAGCTCATCAGGGGCNTAAGCAATAAGTCTCGAAGACATGTGCATGATGTAGAGTGATTATATAGTTTTTTTGTATATGTGTGTATATATATATATATATGGGCATGATTTTATTGCAATAGGTAGACAATATACTCCCTGGAAGGTTAACATAGCCGGTGAAAATTTGCCATCGCAAAAGGAAGCCAGTATTCCAACCATCATTTTTCAGGGGGCTATGTCAAAAATGCACAAATTCAGAATTTGCATGTCTTTTTTGCATTTTTGTTTTTAAACATGTTTTCTTTTTGTTTGTATTCTTTTTACACTGGCATTTTTGCTTGCTTTTTTTGTTTATTTTAATTGTTAATTTTTTCACTTGTATTTTGTGTTTGCATTTTTCTGCATTTTTTGTTTGTATTTTTTCGCATTTTTTTGGGGGCATTTTTCAAGCTGTGGATTTCCTAGATAGAAGAAGTACTTAGTTTAGCTTACCAGTTTGTTGTTGTTGTTGTTGTTGTTGTTGTTGTTGTTGTTGCAGTGTCTTTTGGTTCAAGAACTTTCAACAAGTTACCTTTGATTTTGAGATTCAGGCTTTTTGATTTGAGGTGCCCTTCCTCAGTCCCATGCCAGAAGTGCTTTCTGCAGTGACTGGTGAATCAATTGCTGTGTTTGAAGAGGAGGAAATTGCAGAAGGTTCAGTGAAGTCACTAAAACAGCTCTTGGCGCAGGAGATTGGCATCCCACGGTTCCGACTACGGCTCCTTCACGACAACTACCCGCTGGATGATGATCAAACCTTGACCCTACAAGTTGTACAGCTTGTGAAGCTGGAGTTTCTGCCTCCTGATACGGAGCAAGATCAGGGCATCGTGGCGGCATGTGAGGAAAATGATGACAAGCTTCTTGAGCAGCACTTGAACCAGCCACGAAATCCCAATTTTTACGGTGCAACTCGATTCACGCCTCTGTATGCGGCAGCCTGCAACGGAAGTCTCAAATGTGTACTTCTACTGCTTGAAGCTGGTGCCAACAAAGACCAAGGCGAGGCTCGTACTGGAGCAACGCCTCTTTTGATAGCAGCTGGGAATGGGCACCTTGAAGTTGTCCGATTTCTGGTGGAGTCCGGTGCCAACAAAGACCAAGGCCGGACAGACACTGGATCAACGCCTCTTATCATAGCAGCTCAGAATGGGCACCTTGAAGTTGTCCGATTTCTGGTTGAGTCGGGTGCCAACAAAGACCAAGGCACGGCAGAATCAACGCCTCTTTTCATTGCTGCTGCATTTGGGCACCTTAGAGTTGTCCGATTTCTGGTTGAGTCCGGTGCCAAGAAAGACCAATGCCGGACAGATACAGGAGCAACACCTCTTTGGATAGCAGCTGGGCAGGGGCACCTTGAAGTTGTCCGATTTCTAGTGCATTCTGGTGCCAACAAAGACCAAGGCACGACAAATTATGGAGCAACGCCTCTATATATGGCAGCTTTCCAAGGGCACCTTGAAGTTGTCCGATTTCTGGTTGAGTCCGGTGCCAACAAAGACCAAGGC
>DF244481.1:0-15970 GCA_000507305.1 Breviolum minutum Mf 1.05b.01 | reverse complement strand
CAACTCCTCTATACGTGGCAGCTTTCCAAGGGCACCTTGAAGTCGTCCGATTTCTGGTTGAGTCTGGTGCCAACAAAGATCAAAGCACGGTAGACAATGGAGCAACGCCTCTTTTCATAGCAGGTCAGAACGGGCACCTTGAAGTCGTCCGATTTTTGGTTGAGGTCGGTGCCAACAAAAGACCAAGGCATCACAGATGATTTTGGAGTAACGCCTCTTATCATTGTTGCTCACAAACGGCACCGTGAAGTTGTCCGATTTCTAGGTGGGGTTCGATCACAACAGGCAGATTACAGGCTGGCATGAAAAGAGTGGTGGAGAACATTTGGAGAACGTTGAGTTGATTGTTTTACTGTCATTTTCCATCATTTTGCTCTATTTTGGGCATTACTGTAGTTTTCGACCTTTGACTGAAATTAACTTAGCTGAAATGGAGTGGATGAAGTTAAATGGGCGAACGAATGAAATGAAGGAAATGTGAATGAACGGCACTGAACTGAACTGAACTGAAATGAATTGATGTGAATATTTATGAATAAAGCTTTCTCATGTCATTTGCTCGTATTTTTCTCTCTAAAGTACATATGATGGCTGTAGATTGCCCTATGAGATGTTTGAATCTTGTTTGGTTGATGGCAGGTATCTGTCCACATTTTCTTTCAATGATCCTTCAACAAAAGACCTCAGTGAATGGGTTCAGCTCAATTTCTGTGTTGCATTTGCAGCTTTTGCTTCATGTAAAAACACACCCATCCAGCCCACGTATCACGCACACCCCAAAAGGTAAGGTAGGGAATATCCCCGAGTGGGTGTGAATCAATTTCAACTCCCATGCAAAAAAGAAGGGAAGGATGAAAAGACATGACAAAAACATCAAGATCTCCATGTGAATCCCATGAGGTCCAACTGTCATGAGGTCACGGTTTTGAATCCTTTGGACACATTTCAATACGTTTTCAATACACTTAGATCTGTATTATAAGATCTTTTATCTTACATATGACTTGATCAAAACTACTCCTAACTACTGAAGGTGTGTATATTAAATGACATAATCCAGTCAGCAAGGTGTCTCGAAACGAAACCTGTACCCACTGGTTTTTTTGGGTGATACTTTGAAGAAGCCATGGAGTTCTGCAAGCGAATTCTTGCCATTAGCTTTGGACTCCTTGTGCTGTGGGAATTGTGGGACCCGTGGTGCTTCACTGGTTCTCCAAGCGTTGGAACGCTTCGTAAAAGCTGTGGGACCAGCTGTCGAGCTTATGGTGGGCTTACACCTGAACAGAGGAGAACCCCTGGAGGTCATGGAGAAAATTTGTTGGAAAAAAAAAGGTGGTGTAATTTGGATCTCTAACTAATATACCAGCATGGAAAACCCCAGCATGTTAGGGGTGTTCAATGGAGATGGATTTGTATAGCCTAAAGGTCCGTTTAAACGGACCGAATTTCTGTTTGGGTCGCTTTAAAGGTCCGGCTGAATGGAGATAGTTTTCATCAACCTTGAACAGCACGGTTACCACCCGATTAGCACCAAGAAAAGCAACCTCAACAACACCAAGTTTAGAAGTAAGGACCGTTTTATAGCTAAAGCTAACTGGGAAAAAGAGTCCTTTTCCAATGGAAGAAACTCTTGGATCCCTGAGTGATTTGAGTTGAAAACCCCCAGGTGGGCCGACCCATTTGGCAGAGTTTCTTTTCGAAACCGCACAGCTGACACCCTGTCGCTATGTGGTGAATGGCCTGGCCATCATTGAAACAATGGCGGATTTGCGTGCTGGACGTGCGGACATCAGCATCAACACAACACCCAAGGGTCGTAGCATTTTGCAACTCAGGCACTACCCGAAGATGCCAAAAAAGACTTCCCTAATTTCATCTTTCTATTTTTTTTTGGCGATGATTCGCAAGACTTTTTCCCTCCTTGTGACTGCAAGATGAAGCTGAGTTTCAAGACGTACATTGATGTATACGGTATACTATTGTCATCTTGTCTTTGTCAAAGGACCATGTTTGATGTAATTATTTGTTCTAACATGTTCTGACAAGGGCTTTCACAAAAGAATCGCTTGCAAAGCAACCAGGGACTTCTAGCACTTTGGATGTGAATTTGATTTTGAAAAAGTGCCACTTTTTCCAACCAAAACAGGTCTTTGGATGGCAATTTCCAGTTAAAACTGGATGCAGAGGCGATTTCCAGCATAGAACTAGAGGATTCTGATACAACAGCACCAGGGCTCATGCGATTTCTGGATGCTGCAGGACGACGACATTTGACACTGGTGATGTTGGGAGATGACGTGGATGCACGTTTTCAAATCATGCTGGGACGATGGACCTCCCGAGTCCTCTTGAAATAAGTCAGCTTCGTCCGGGGAATGACAGCTGTGATTTAGTTTAGTTACTGTTTTTTTCCTTATGGTTTTTCTTTGGTTGGTTAGTGTAGGGGCAACAAAGGATGATCTACGATTGAATGGTATCCCCCCTGGAACTTGGGGGATCAACAAGTTTTTTTTTGTGATTTTAATCACTTAGTAACTTTTGTATGTTTTCCCTGATCTTGGTGGGATAAAAGTGGTGGGGTTTACTGTAATTATAGTTTGTATTCTTTTGGACATCATGACATTCCTGGCCAGAGCCGGATGTCTCCCAAATTTGTCCGTGCAAAGCTCATGGACCACAATCGCGCCATCGCAGCGAGAAACGATTTCGGAGTGGTTGATTCCCAGGAGTCAAAAAAATGCCACCGATGATTCCTATGGAGTTTCCTGGTTTCCACCAATTGGCAATATATAAGTGGTATATAAGTGGTATATACTGCCAATTGGGTGATTATATGATACCTACCACCTGCTTATGGGAACCAGGAAACTCCATTGAGATGACCCCCTGTTTGATGGGCTAACCAGTTCCAAGCACGTGAAGTTCAACCCTTCGCCCATTCGCCCAAACGGCCGCCAGATGTGGATTCAACAGAGATTGTCCAAGGAGAGTATGTCTCAGTGCCCTGAAGATTTTGGGTGAAGAAAAGGTGACGTTAAAAAACATGGTTGGTGGGTAATTAACCTCCGGTAAACTGACCATAGCAATGGAAAATCAGAATCTTTAATAGGAAAGACATCTTCAACTTTCAACTGGTTGTTTTTTTCACATTGTCATGTTAGTTTTTGGGGGGTATATCATATATATATATATACATGGGATCGGGGCGATTTCCGGGCCCCATGGAGCTGCTGCTTCAGCAACTTGTTAAGGTAAGTAAGACAAGATGAAGATGATTTAATTTAAGTAAATCAATGTTGCTTCAGCCCTTAATAAAGAAACTTGAAGTATTAGTAATGATAAATCAATGAACTACTTATTGTATTAATGATAATAATGATGAAAGATGAATGGTTGTGTTAATAGATTTTTACTTGACTTTTTGTAAAAATTAATAAAAGTTGTTTGATTAAGTGTTAACATTTAATTTGTAAAAATGTTGTTAATATTAAGCGAGTGAACATATTGAAAATGTGAAACTAACAAATTGACTCTACTGAAAACATCTACGTTCAAAAATGTAAATTTTGCTAAATTGAAAGTGAAAAAATGTATTCACTATTAATGTAAGTAAATACGAATTGTTATGTTAAATTATTTCACATGAGGTAAATACTAGTAATTGATTTACTTACATTGTTTCAATCTTTCTTATTATCATTGGGGCTGGTTGATTTATTAAGTTTCTTACAATTACAGCCTTATAAATCAATGTTGCTTCAGCCCTTATGATAAGAAAAAACAATGTTAATTTAAAAAACCTATTATCATTAATTGAAAACAATGTAAATAAATCATATTTCAAATTTAAAACCCATTACATTCATTATTTTCAATTATTCTTAACATTTTCCTCAATTATATATTAGTCTTTAATTTAGTAATTATCTGCAAATTCAAAAATTTGACAATTTATTTAAGAATTGCTATTAATTAAAATGAAACTACAATAAACTAATTATGAAATTTTGACCGAATTGAAACAAATGAATTTAATAGAATTAATAATGGTAATGAAAGTATGAAGAAAAACAAGAAAAATGTCAAAACACATGATAATAGAAAGACAACTGAAAGAAAAAATGATTGAAAAAGAGTATTTATTAAGGGCTTTAATTCCAACACAATCTCATTCCTTATTTCAAGTTTTGATTTACTTACATTGTTTTTCCATATGTTTATTTCATGGGGCTGCTTACTACCATGAAATGATGTAATGGCTTCTTTTTTGGTTTATTGATTACTGTCATTTTCAAATTCTTTTACCATGTTTCATTCATACTGTATTAATGATAAGAAGTTGTTTAATTAGCATTGGCTAAAAGACAAGATGAAGACAATTCAAGTTCACATGGGGCAAATTCACTATAACTTGTTAAGTAATAGCTGCTGCTTCAGCAACTTCATGTTAGAAGATACAAGAAGTTATGGTAAGAAAGACTTGTTGATGAGATGTGCCACCAGAACATGCTTATAAGCACAGGGTGTTGCTCATAAGCAAAGGTCCCTACTGTAGTTACCATAGTCGGGCAAGATGCAGCAGGAAACCATGAGAGGGTCTCTATTTCCCCTATTTCCCCTAAGGGTGAAGTGCCAAAACCATGAGAGGGTCCCTATTTCCCCTATCAGTGTTTTCCCTTGGTGAAGTGCCAAAACCATGAGAGGGTCCCTATTTCCCCTAAGGGTGAAGTGCCTCCCATATATATATATATATATAGATTCTACAAGAACCCCCTGTTCCAAACAATAGAGATTTGATGTTCGATGCTGGAAATTGGAAATGTTCGGTCAACAACAGCACATAGGGAAGACGACAGGATGGGACAGGATGGGTTAAAAGCACCTCAAGTCTTTTGGAAGTTGTATTTTGACGACACACCCTTCCAAAAGAATCAGTCATGTTGTTGCGCGATTGGACGCAGTGTACCTCATACTTGTTGGATCTTATTGAAAATCCCTTTATATCTCATTACCAAAAAAAACAGTCCGATTTATTAAGTCAGATAACTTGTGGGCTCAGAAATAATCAGAAATATTTCCACGTCGCTTAAAAAGTCAACCACAAAGAAACGCGACCCTTTGGTACACTAGCATAACTAGCTGGAAGATTTCCATTTTTAATAGGACATACATCGACTCAATCCGGATCCATGTTGCAGCCAGCTATGTTAGTTGATCCCAAAGTCTGGAATTTGCAGGTATTTGACCACCATTCGTGAATTGGTGAACTTGTCGGCGCAGAGAGATTTGGTGGTGCAGGTACCACGCGGGGTGAATGGCAGTGGCACCGGGGGAAGCAGGGGGGATAGGAGATCTACCCGGCGGCTGGAAACTAACATATTATCCCATCCCAGCCGGCGTTTTTGAGTCGATGATTTTCCTTTTCCCCAGGTGAGATAGATTAGTTCCCTGGAGGATAAGAATCTAAAGATGAATGTTAGAATGTAAAAAGAGTAGCACCGAATTTGTTTTAAGAACATGTACTGTATAAGTGCAAAAAAGATGGATGGTGGGCAATGGTGGTGGTGGATTTGGACTCACTTTGCCCAATGGTAGGGAATCCTTTGCATGGACCGGCTACAACCAGAGGTTCCACCACACTTTAGGGCTGTCTTTATGGTGAAGAAATACTCAAAACTCAGTTGGTCGACAAATATGTATTCTCACAATTTATCTCATAGATGTAGCAAAATAGTCTAAACTGTATGAATGATACAACATATGTACAAAAGATTTACATTTTCATTGCATTCCCTTATCTTTCCTGAGGTACAAAAAGTGGAGGTGTCCCCCCTGCGATTGGTGGTGACAGATGGCTCCGTTCCACCCATCAGCAGCTCACTGAGTTGATGGTTCCGCACATGTCAGTTGTCAAATCAGGTGTATGTTGGGATAGGCGTGCTTGTATGTGTTGCAAAAATTTCACAAATGGATGATTTGGATGTGAATTTTGAAGAAAACACATTGTAATTGGTGACCATCTTTTTGCCGGAGATGGCTAGTGCTGGCTAGTGCTGTGCGCCCAAACACATTTTCAGCAGTTGCCACAATGTTCATCTGATTTTTCTTGAAGCTGGTGTTTCTTCAGCAATAATCCTGATATACCTTTCAGTGAAAGGATGCGTATGTCAATTGGTTTTTTCAGCAACCCGCCCAAAAATCCTGGGCAAATCCTGCCTGCTTGCACAAAATTGTGTTTTCCCGAACATCGGAGGTTTTTTTTTTCCGAAAGGCACAAATGATAGTCACATCCTTCCAACCTCCAAGGCACCCAGAGATAACCAGGAGTAATTTGAGCATCAGCCCTTGTGAAGCTCAACTCTTGGAACAAAATGGTGGATGCATCCATCCACCCAGGTTTTTTCAACACATCTCGCCTCGCTAATCGATTTCAGCTCATGCCCAAAGGCTTAAAGGATGTTGTTTTTCCTGAAAAAATTTGGTGCTTAGTTTCCTTAGGGCAAATGTGAAATCATCAAATCTGAACAAAAAGCCAGAAATTCTGTTGGCCAAGGCCTTGATGTCCCTTGGCGATGGCAATTTGGCAATTTTTCCGTGGGGAGCAAAAGGTGAAGTTGTGAAGTTTTTCAATGATGTTTTCTTTGGTTGTTGGAAAAAAAAACATGAAAAAAACACACCAGGCAAAAGATGGTGAGGAAAAAAAAAGTCAGAAACGCCTTTTGTTTGAATCTTGATGGCAAATATTGAGCAAATACCCTTTTTTTTGGTTGGTTGATCAGGCAAACGCATTTTTACAAACGATTTTTCGTGTGAAGGGAAGGGTAAACAGATACTTAACTTGGCGAACTCTACTCGCCTGTGTCCCAAACCTTGCACCTTGAGACTTGGAGCGCTAGAAGTGTTACAATGAACTATATGATGGTTGTTTCCAAAAATAGGGGTTTTTCCCCCAAAATGGATGGTGAAAATAATGGAAAACCCTATTAATCCATGGATGATTTGGGGGGAAAACCCACTATTTTTGGAAACATCCATATCAAGGCAACGAACGCTGGCTTCGGGTTTGGTCATTGATTCTGAGGAATAGTTTATCTTGGACAACCTTTAAACACTGCCCAAAATGGGGGGCCATGGGTGAAAAAGACACACGAGTCATGTGTAGGAGCAACAGATAGAGAGAGGTGTTGTTAATTGAAGCCAGAAGGAAATATGTGTATTGCTTCGGCTATGCTAGGGATTTCTTGCCGTCCTGAAGAATGGAGTGGTTTCAAACATAGATTGTTCGCATTGTTGTTGTCATTTGAAGCAGTGGCCAATCTAAAAGTCCATGTTGTGCAACAAAAACGGATGAGAAAAGCTTGCTTTGCAGCAAACATGTCATTATATGCAAATACTAACGTTCAAAACACCCCAAGACCTTGAGATTTTGTTGGTTGGTTTCTTAAGCTTTGGGTGATCATTCCAATGATTTCCAATGCCTTGACCTGTCGACCAGGGAAATCTCAGGTCTCTGCTCCGGCGCTTGCGGCACAATGGTTGGGTGCTGGTGTTCGGGGGCTTGGCGTTTCCAGGGGTGAATGCTGGGGATCCCGCTGGGTGCCTCATCAGAAAGCCATGGGCCATGAGATTGATTTGCCGTAGGTTTCTTGAGAAAGCCAACCAAGACTTGTTTGGAATCTTATATGGGTGTTTCCGAAAATAGTGGTACCCCAAAATCATCCATTTTAATAGGGTTTTCCATTATAAACCATCCATTTTGGGGTATCCCTATTTTTGGTAACACCCATATATTACCCTCCCTGAAACTAAGAGTTCGCACCTGACAATGGATCGTTGGAATACTGGTTTCCTTTTGGGATGGCCTATTTTCAGAGGCGAACTGTTAGCTTCAGGGAGGGTAGTAGCATCCTTTCTGTATCTTTCAAGAAAGGAGCAAGAATCTGGGTGACATGCAATCCTGGCTGTTGTGCGGTGGGGTTTTTTCCGTTCGATTGCAGCCGTTCATGTTCGAATCACCGGAAAACAATTGGCAACAAAAACCATGAAACATCCATCATGCTGTCCAAAAGGAGGATGAACTTGAGCCACATTGTGGCTTGTTTCTGTGTGGTGCTTCACACCTTTGGCTTTCGAAATCATTTAGGTGCCATGTCTATGATGAGGCCTGTTCTGGATCCTTTGACCCTTGGGGGAATTGCTGACTTCATCAAATCTGGTCGATGTAAATCCATCTTCTTCCTCACCGGTGCCGGCGTGTCCACGGGCGCCGGCATCCCCGATTTTCGCTCCCCTGGGGGTATGTATGACTCCTTAAGACCTGAATTGCTGACGGCCACCGAGCCTCAACGCAGGCTGATGCGACAGGATCCAGTGCATGTCGTTACCAAAGAGATGTTTTTTCAAAATCAATTTCCATATATGGAAGTGCGTCGGCCCTTTATTCTTGGTGTGCAGTCTCAAAAGTGGAAGGCCACCTTATCTCATTGGTTCATGAAATTTTTGGATGAAGAAGGTTTGCTGAAACGTGTCTTTACACAAAACATTGATGGCTTGGACTATCAAACAGGCATTCGCCGGGAGCTGGTGACGAACGTGCATGGAAGCATTGCCAATGTGTCCTGCGAAGGTTGTGGCAGGCGAATGTCCTTCGATGCATTTTGCGACAAAGTGCGCTCGCAGATTAAGGAAAGGGGGGCCTTGGAAAATCATGACAGCACGGCTGGGAGAAAGTTTTGGTGAAACAAGTTAGGGGGACATGGAAATAAAGTGAGGGGGGTGTGGTACAGCTAAAGATTCCAAAGATTCGAGGGATCAGTGAGACTTTCTTGAAATGAACTAGTGACGAGTTTTCAGGATAGTTGAATATTGGTAGACTCGTAGATGAAACATTTTCATTTCAAACCTTGTGCGTGATAGAGTGAAAGAACTACTGTAAGTGAAAGTAGCCAGCAGCTTGCATGTCAAGTCGCCAACAGCCATGAAACGGCATGAGTTGCACCCTGAATCAGATAGATACAAATATATATGTACGTATATGTATATTATGTATCTAATATGTACTGTTATACATATATATATAATGTACATATTACACATAACATATTTCCAACTTTGATCAATCACTACTCCCAAGCCACACTGAAAACACTTCTCACAAAAAATCCTGGCTTTTACTTCTTCAGGACATTTACAAGGTGGATCCCACTGCACCAGAGACATCCACCGAAATTCATTGTCCATCCTGTAACCAACCCTTGGTGAAACCGAGTACTGTCCTGTTTGGAAGTAGCCTTCCTCGGGAGCTCCTTGGATGAGTTTGGTATCTCCGTTGGTTCAAAGTTTATTGGTACCCCCCAACCGAAAAATGGAAGCAGCTTCAAATAGCCTTAGTTCTTTTTTTTTCAGAGTTGTTGGTTTAGTGTTTTTTGCAGATTTTTTTTCGCCCAGATTTTTTATTTATTTTTTTTCGGTTCTCGTTTTGTTTTGATTTGAAGAAAAGGAACTTAAGAAAACCTTCACAGGGAAGAACATATATACATGTATACATATTCAAAAACGATTTGGCTCCTAACACCACGGCATGTTTCTGTTGCGAAACCTTAGGTTCTTCAAGCAACTACCCGAGCTGACAGAAGCAGATCTGCTGATCGTAGCTGGAACTTCCTTGCAGGTCTCACCTGCCAATTCGGTGGTCAGCGAGGTGTCCGACAAGTGTGTAAGACTCATCGTGAACAAAGAACCGGTGGGTGAAATGTTGGGCGTCAGATATGGTGAAGCCGCTGTACAAGATGCTTGGCACTCTTTATAAATGTGGTCAACTGTGGGTGATAGACCGGGGATTCTGGAAAGGATGGATGGATAGAAGATATTGAATACGTGTACATATATATGCATGTTTATATAATTGTTTATACACATCATATAGTAGATAGAATATCGTCACCTCTGCCAAGACGGGCTCTTTGTCTTTTGGTGGTTTTGACAAGACATGCGCATCCCTCAAGGTAGAACAAGAAAGCACGCCGTTTTTTTGTTCAGCCCTTTGCACATACCAAGGATGTTTGGACCGGGGAGATGACTTGTGACGAGGCATTCATGGAGTTGATTAAGATGTTGGGATGGCAGGAGAAACTTCGGGGCATACAGCATTTGCTGCCTGAAAGCAATCAGGACAGGATCCACCGATCAACCATGATAAGTCGGCATCGACATAGCGGGATACACTGCGGCTTGTAACCACAAGCTTTCTATTTTTATTCCATATGTTTTTTCATATTTTTTTGACTTTGAATGACTTCGACCTTTGGGGGAAACACACATTTCCTTTTCTTACTGCCAATTCCCCTCTTCGTCAAAATTTCTTCACTTCCCAAACCTTTGTCCTCCCTGCAGGAACTCATCAAAGGATTCGTTTGAAGCTGCGGAAAGCTTCTACGCTGTTTGAAGCTGCAGAGTCCAACAAAAAGGCTGTGTCTATGTAATTCGATCCGATTGAAGTGGTCTTTTGTGGTAAAGATTGCTTTTGGGGTTGGTTACAGAATGTCATGTCTCAGGACTAAAAACGGATTGCCAGATTTTGTGGAATTTTGCAGCTTGGGACTAGATTTGATGTCTCCAAAAGGTGAACTTTCATTGAAATTAACGGCTGGAAGCCTGAACTTCATCCTTTTCCAAAACAGGTACCTTGCATCTACCCCCCACCTAGCAACAGTAAAAGTCAGCACCAGGATGACAGTACATTTTTAGGATCTTTGGAAGCCCTATGGGGGGTAGATCCAAACCATACCAAATTTTACACTCCGGAAAACCACCATGGAAGTCAAACATCATCCATTTGAAAAGGAGAAACATGTTCTAAACCTTCATTTTTGGGTGTTCATATCAAATTTCGAGGGTGTAGGGGGATGGATTACTATCCAGTCACAGGGATGTTTCCGAAAATAGTGGTACCCCCAAATCATCCATTTTTAATAGGGTTTTCCATTATAACCATCCATTTTGGGGTACCCCTATTTTTGGAAACACCTATATATAGGGATTATTTCATGCCAGCCCTTATCAGGATCGCTATGAATCAACCAACAGTTCAATGGGTCCCCAACTGAGGTCAAAGTGGGCCATTGGCTTCGATTGCAGCAGGTCAGATCTACAGGTGCGAAAGATTTGTTTTGTTGAGATTTGTTGAATTTGTTGTTTTTTGTTGACTGAAAGTTGAAAGGTATGTGATTGTTTTGTTGGTTTTTAAATAATTTATCTTCAGTTAGTTAGTTAATATGAAGTTTGCGTGCCCACAAGATTTCACGTTTGTCAAACTGGTTCATTTTGGTTCCGGGTTTGGTGTTTTGATGGTGCCAGGTTTGGGTTCTGCTGAGGCGGTCGAACCCCGTGTCATCGATGAGTTCCGAGTTCCCTCCTTTTTTTCAGGGGCCGTTTTGTGGCTGTTAAGAATGTGGTATATTAAGATACCTTTGATGGACAGGTACGGTAGGCATGGATGATTTGATGTTATTTGTTTTGTTGATGAAGATGTTGGACATTTTACGATGACCATGAGATTTTGTGCGGCTTTAGCGATTTTGGGTTTGTATTTCATGTTGATTGAGATGTTTTACCAATTCCTTTTGACCCTTCCAATCACCAGAGGTTGAGGTTGATAGTTTCGTATTCTTTGTTGAGAAATGGGTTTTTTTGTATAGTTCCATTGGGTGCTGTTTTCAGCCACGAAGATCATCGAAAGGCTCTGACGGTGAGTGCTGTTGGGGGCTGCCCAGGTGTAGGGACATGCGGGAATAAGATGTGATGTGAGTGTAAAGTAGATGATGATGATGATGATGATGATGATGATGAGGAGGAGGAGGAGGAGGAGGAGGTTTGATGATGATGATGATGATGATGAGGAGGAGGTTTGATGATGATGATGATGATGATGATGATGATGATGATTGATGATGATGATGATGATTGATGATGCTTCCCTTCTTCACAATCACTGGATTCACTATCAAAGAGTGATACAGTATTCCTTTCCTATGTCTTCATGGTAATGTGGACCACATTCTTTTGCCCACCAAAGTGGGCACATCGGATTCCATGCTTCCATGACACCTTTTCAGTTTAGCACCTTATGGGCAAATTATAACGACCAAAGCTGCTTTCTGTCACCTTAGATGGATGGTGAAAAGGTAAGGCAATCCCCACAAAATCCAGCACCTTGGAAGCGTCGATGCGCTTAGGCAAATATTACCCAAGTGCCCAGTTGGTGCTTCGATGTCCAAGTCAGAAGGCGGCCTGGTGGTTTTGTGTGCTGCTTTAAATCGGAAGAGAGAGATTCACGATTCAACTAACAAAAACCACTTGAACGAATTTAGAACCTTTTGGTCCGGGTGCCCCCTTTTAACTTTTACACATTTATACATGTGTTCTTCTGATCATGTTTTTTTTTTTAATCCATTAACCCTCCCGAGAACGATCAGATATCCCCCATTCCGATTGTGAAAGGCAGCAGGTGGAGGAGATGCAGATTGTGCAGGCTTGGGAGTTGGGACGTCCTGGGAGTCCACAAAACCAACCCCTGGAAGTTTGGAGATTTTCACCGAACTTGGAAACCATCATTTTCAGATTCCAGCCGTTAAACGTTTGGGGGTGTGCTGGGGGGTCTGTAAGTAGAAGTATAAGTATAGATATGAAGTATATTTAGAAGTGTTTTTTTTTACCTCTCTCGAGATGTTTTTCATGACTGTCATTATTTTCATCTTGGCTATTGTTGTCATTAATTTTGTATTTTTTTCTCCCCCGCCTCACGTTGTCCAGGTTGATGGTGTGGCCGAATGTAATTCGTTGACAAACGTATGATGCCGTATTCACAAATAAACTCGCAGATACCCAGAGAAGACTCAAACATACCCAAATTTTGAAAATAAAACGCACACACACACACACACACCTGAACTTCTCCCAATCATCATGCTTCCAAACATTTTGCAACCTGGGTAACTGAGTACTGCTTGTTTGGTGGTTGCAAGTTTTTCCCCCTCATCATATCCACCATCCCATCCTTTTCCAGGTGGAACCGATGCAAAGGCCATCTTGGGAGTTTGGGAATTTGGCCATTTTGCAGGTACCCAACTGTAGATTTTTGAATTAAGAGTGTATAAGCATATAATGTAGGATAATCCCCACATTTAAGCAAAACGCAAACATTTTATAACTATAGTCAAGAATGTCCAAGATGTATATTTGTTTGTTCCATGTTTAAAGGTAGTTGTGTGTCTTGACTTAGGCCAGAGTCCAGTGTCGGGCAGCTGAATTTTGGTTTGTTGGAGTCGGTTGACGATTTCATGAACATGAACCTCATGTAGGAGAAGAATCAAATGCGTTGGTTGCAATTGCAATGTTTGAATAATGCTAACAGATGATATACATATATATATATATATACAGAGAAAGAACTGTTTTAGAGATGCCATTGTTGAATCTAAACTATCCTAAAGTGATATCATTAGATTCTGTCAAATTCAAAGAAAAAAGGGATCATGTACATAGTCTTCCGGGGAACATCCGGGCTGTCACCTGACGAACTCGCCAGTCTGGATGACTCCAATTTGTTAAAAGCCTGCACCAACCTACAGCATGCATCAAAGTCATACGAAATTTGCGAAAACGTGGGAAAAAACTACAGTTCTATTTTCAGGTCATCCCAATGGTTGCCATCATGTTGCTTGGTCACCAAAACCCCCAATAAGTTCTTAATTGAAAAAAACTCAACAATATGGTACAATACCCATGTGCAGTTGATCATGTTAACCTATGGTCCTATGGTAGGGGTGAATTCCAACCTATGGTCATTGGGTGGTGGGCCCCGCAGCCAAGGCCTTGCCTTCAGCGCCCTCCCCAGCAGCGGCGCACCGAGCGTTGGCACGGGCAGCCAAGGCGGAGTGGCTGATGTTTTTGGAGTTCCCAGGGGCCATTGAGGATGTTGTTTGTACTCGTACTTAGAGGTTCAGGATACTGGATGTAACTGGTTGTATGTAGGTAAAAATAACTCTAGGATTTGGGGACATATAACCCACGGAAATAGAGGTTTTTTCACCCTGGTTACTATCCATGTATCCTAAGTATCCTGAACCTCTAAGTATGTTATGCTAGAAAACGGCTCAAAAACGAAGAGAAGAATCCCAGGTTTCTGGTCCAGCAAAAATTGAGGAATGGCGCGGAATTAGTCGCCAGCATAGATATGAAGATGATCAATGATGCCTATCCAAATATATCTGGAAGTCTCATGCGAAAATATATGGGACAGACAGGTGAAACCCAGTGTGGAAGTTCGGACAGATGCAACATAAATATCATCAAAGTCTGGAGGAACCAAAGGTTTCCATTGCAACCTTTGTTTCAGCTGCTCTTGAATTGTGACTCGGTGGGCCGGATTTCATTTTACGAAAGTAGACGATGTCCTGAATCTCCGAATTCTCAGGCAGCAATCTTTTGGTTCAAGATATTTCGACAAGTCGCCGATATCCGGGCTTTTCGATCTGAGGCGCCTCCCCTTAGTGCCATGCTAGAAGTGCTTTCTGTGACAGGTGAATCAATTGCTGTGTTTGAAGATGAGGAAATTGCAGACCCCCCTGCCTCAATCTCTCAACCTGACAGTGCCGCGGTCGACCCCCGTGCTGGCAAAGGTAAAGGTAAATTCTTTACTCCCGCCGAAGTTGGCAAAGGTAAAGGTAAATTCTTTCCCAGAGTCCCTGCCCCTGACGCCGCCCTTTACCACGGTGGTGGCAAAGGTAAAGGTAAATTCTTTACTCCCAGAGTCCCTGCCCCTGACGCCGACATTTACCACCGTGGTGGCAAAGGTAAAGGTAAATTCTTTGCTCCCAGAGTCCCTGCCCCTGACGCCGACATTTACCACCGTGGTGGCAAAGGTAAAGGTGAATTCTTTACTCCCGCCGAAGTTGGCAAAGGTAAAGGTAAATGCTTTACTCCCAGAATCCCTGCCCCTGACGCCGCCGGTAATGCCTCAGTGAAGGCATTAAAGCAGCGCTTGGCGCGGAAGATTGGCCTCCCACGATTCCGACTACGGCTCCTTCAAGACAATTGCCCACTGGATGATAATCAAACCTTGATCGTCGATCAACAATTTAGCCTTCAAGTTGTACAGCTTGTGATCCTGGAGTTTCTGCCTCCTGACAAGAAGCAAAATCGGCGCATCATCTTGGCATGTGAGGAAAATGATGACGCAATTTTGAGCAGCAGTTGAACAAGCCACGAAGTCCGAATTTTCAAGATGCAAATCAGATCACGCCACTGTATGCGGCAGCCCGCAATGGAAGTCTCGAGTGTGTACTTTTACTGCTTGAAGCTGGTGCCAACAAAGACAAAGGTCGGACAGACACTGGATCAACACCTCTATACATAGCAGCTAACAGAGGGCACCTTGAAGTCGTCCGAGCTCTGGTTGAGTCAGGTGCCAACAAAGACCAAGGCAGGACAAACAATGGAGCAACGCCTCTTTTCATAGCAGCTCGTAATGGGCACCTTGAAGTGATTCGATTTCTGGTTGAGTCTGGTGCCAACAAAGACCAAAGCACGACAGACAATGGAGCAACGCCTCTATACGTGGCAGCTGATCAGGGGCACCTTGAAGTTGTTCGATTTCTGGTTGAGTCGGGTGCCAGCAAAGACCAAGGCACGGCAGACAATGGAAAAACACCTCTTATCATTGCTGTTCTCCAAGGGCACCTTGGAGTTGTCCGATTTCTGGTTGAGTCGGGTGCCAACAAACACCAAGGCACGGCAGACTCTGGGGCGACGCCTCTATACGTGGCAGCTGATCAGGGGGACCTTGAAGTTGTCCGATTTCTGGTTGAGTCCGGTGCCAACAAAGACCAAGGCCGGACGAAGGATGGAGCAACGCCTCTATACGTGGCAGCTGATCAGGGGGACCTTGAAGTTGTCCGATTTCTGGTTGAGT